>ML798556.1:221329-257433 GCA_009831015.1 Picea engelmannii | reverse complement strand
ATCTTCGTTTGTCTACCTTGCCTGAAAGGGCATCAAACAACATGTCCAAATGACTGCTAAGGATGGTGTGCCAGTGAAGCTGCTCTTCCATATCCCATCGTATATCAAAGATGAGGTATAAGTGATCCTGTGAGAGGCGACATATCCCATCGTATATCAAAGATGAGGTATAAGTGATCATTGCCTCCAAAAATGGATTTGTTCCTTTTTAATAAAATAACATTGCTCGTAAAAATAATCAAAATGTTTTTTTTTTTTAAATTTAATAATTTTTTTTTTAAATGATTTTTTTTATTACTTTATAATACCATCATAATAGTACACCTTTCCATACATAAACCAAAATTGATCACATGTTTTGTGAAATAGATGGAAACCAGAATAGATGGCCAAAAGTCTTGATGTCTCTAAAGTCTGAGTGTTCCATGAAACCATGAACAAAATGACACTAAATTTTCTACGATGGTTTTGACAGTGAAATGCACAATGACAAAAGAAAAAAATAAAATTAAACAGTTGCTGAACCCGAATTGCCTTTGTTGCCATGAGGTTGAGGCTAGGTAGGAGCAAAGACGAACGACTGGGCACAGGTCAGACATCTTCGTTTGTCTACCTTGCCTGAAAGGGCATCAAACAACATGTCCAAATGACTGCTAAGGATGGTGTGCCAGTGAAGCTGCTCTTCCATATCCCATCGTATATCAAAGATGAGGTATAAGTGATCCTGTGAGAGGCGACATGTGTGAATTTGTTCTGGTTCTGGAGTTGTGACCGGTGGAGGTGGACTTGCTAGAGGGGCCTCCTCATTGCGCTCCTCCTGAGGGATTTCCTCTTCAATTATGCAGGTTTCCAATTCCAAAGCAGAGTCTGTTCCTAGGGTGGACTAACCAGAAGGGTTGGGTAGGGCTTGGGGGTCGGGGACTGTATATAGGAGGGAAGCAATGGGGATTTGTAACAAGACTGTAGGTATTTATTCCTCGACGTAGGCCATGGGAGGACCTTCATCCGAAAAATTTTGGGCCAAGGAAGGAGAGGACATCACAGAGGGATGCTATGGCGAACCAGATAAGTATGGGGCATGGGAGAGGAAAGACTTAGCTTGTGCTGTCGAGCGACAAAGATATAGTAAGCCAACCCTCTCTTAGGCTTGTCTCTTTCCCTGGGCATGACAGAGGGGTTAACTAGAATGTCAACCAGGAGCAGAGTGTAATAACATGAGGAAAGGAAAAGGTATGGATGAACACAAGAAGCCAGAGAGGGGACCAAAACCAAATGACTGTTTCCCTTGCTTACCTCCTAAATTATAGCCGGGCTGGGAAAGTGAAGTGATGGAGGGGTCGAGTGGACAGGGCTCGTCCGACTCGTACCTGTCCAGGCATGTCACTGCTGCAACAAAGAGTACGCCATTAATCCAACTTCTGTATGCAGTCGCACCAGCGAGCCTAACCATTGAATGTCACTCATCCCACGAGGTCTAGAGGAGAGGGTGGCGGTGGAGGCATTTAACGTCTTAATGTGCATGGAAACTAGTTGTCACCCCATTCAGGGTAAAATTTAATAAAGTTATTATCCTTATTGTGGGATATTTTTTCCCACATATAGGGGATATTTCTTTGAGTGCATTATTGAAGTATATTAATTGCTACATTTATTTATTTTGCATTGTTTAAAGTTAAACATGACCCCCCAAAATATTTTTAGTATATAATGTATATTCTCGTGTATCTGAAAAGCATATAACAACCACTAAACCAATATTTCCAACACTAAAATTATTGTAATATATGTTTATTAATTGGGTTGGTTGGCTCGTAAAAATAATCAAAATGGTTTTTTTTTTTAAATTTAATAATTTTTTTTTTAAATGATTTTTTTTATTACTTTATAATACCATCATAATAGTACACCTTTCCATACATAAACCAAAATCGATCACATGTTCTGTGAAATAGATGGAAACCAGAATAGATGGCCAAAAGTCTTGATGTTTCTAAAGTCTGAGTGTTCCATGAAACCATGAACAAAATGACACTAAATTTTCTACGATGGTTTTGACAGTGAAATGCACAATGACAAAAGAAAACAACAAAATTAAACAGTTGGTGAACCCGAATTGCCTTTGTTGCCATGAGGTTGAGGCTAGGTAGGAGCAAAGACGAACGACTGGGCACAGGTCAGACATCTTCATTTGTCTACCTTGCCTGATAGGGCATCAAACAACATGTCCAAATGATTGCTAAGGATGGTGTGCCGGTGAAGGTGCTCTTCCATATCCCGTCGTATATCAAAGATGAGGTATAAGTGATCCTGTGAGAGGCGACATGTGTGAATCTGTTCTGGTTCTGGAGTTGTGACGGGTGGAGGTGGACTTGCTAGAGGGGCCTCCTCATTGCGCTCCTCCTGAGGGATTTCCTCTTCAATTATGCAGGTTTCCAATTCCAAAGCAAAGTCTGTTCCTAGGGTGGACTAACCAGAAGGGTTGGGTAGGGCTTGGGGGTCGGGGACTGTATATAGGAGGGAAGCAATGGGGATTTGTAACAAGACTGCAGGTATTTATTCCTCGACGTAGGCCATGGGAGGGCCTTCATCCGAAAAATTCTGGGCCGAGGAAGGAGACGACATCACAGAAGGATGCTATGGCGAACCAGATAAGTATGGGGCATGGGAGAGGAAAGACTTAGCTTGCGCTGCCGAGAGACAAAGATATAGAAAGCCAACCCTCTCTTAGGCTTGCCTCTTTCCCTGGGCATGAAAGAGGGGTTAACTAGAATGTCAACCAGGAGAAGAGTGGAATAACACGAGGAAAGGAAAAGGTATGGATGAACACAAGAAGCTAGAGAGGGGACCAAAACCAAATGACTGTTGCCCTTGCTTACCTCCTAAATTATAGCCGGGCTGGGAAAGTGAAGTGATGGAGGGGCCGAGTGGACAGGGCTCGTGCGACTCGTACCTGTCCAGGCATGTCACTGCTGCAACAAAGAGTATGCCATTAATCCAACTTCTGTATGCATTCGCACCAGCGAGCCTAACCATTGAATGTCACTCATCCCACAAGGTCTAGAGGAGAGGGTGGTGGTGGAGGCATTTAACGTTTTAATGTGCATGGAAACTAGTTGTCACCCCATCTGAGGTAAAATTTAATAAAGTTATTATCCTTATCGTGGGATATTTTTTCCCACATATAGGGGATATTTCTTTGAGTGCATTATTGAAGTATATTAATTGTTACATTTATTTATTTTGCATTGTTTAAAGTTAAACATGACCCCCCAAAATATTTTTAGTATATAATGTATATTCTCGTGTATCTAAAAAGTTGTACAAATGAAAGATAAGTAGGTAGATATAAGGATTTATAACTTGCAACGTTAACGTTGACCAACTAGGAACTTGCAACTTTAATTTTATATTAGATTACATTTCGATTTTAATCCCTAGCATAACACAACATTCTTGTGAATTTAGTAAGTACCAAGGTTTTAAGCCCTCAAAAGACCTTCCTTCCTTTTATGGTAGAAGGATAAATGGAACTAAACTCCAATCTAAAAAAGGTTCGCATCAACAACCATAACCTAAAGCAATGTTGTTATATATTGCTATTCATAGCTTTGATGTAAAAACTAGCATTCTATTATTAAACCAAAATGTGACATAATAGGAAAAGGAAGGAAGCATTAGAGCCTATACCCCTTAATGACAACTTAGGGAACTCCTACCATAGATTAAAGTTTGGAAAACTTCGATTCTATGAGAGAGTTTGTGAAAATGCATACAACTTGATCATTTTTAGGGCAATAGAACACTTTCAGAACATAATCCTAAATAAGCTTTCTGATGAAGCACATGTGTAGTTCAATATGTTTGCTACACTAATGTTGAACATGATATTTGGAGTTAAAAGACACTTTGATTATCACACCGAGTGTGGTTAGATTCTACTATTAGAATCCAAACTTTGAAAGGATTTTCCAAAACCACAAGACTTCTTGACTTGCATTAACTGTCGCTTGATACTTTATGACATTACAGTCTTTAGTAAACTTTTGATCATCAAGATCTCCATCTCACCATCTCAATTGGAAGTAGTGAAACCAATCAACAAAAGGGTCTCCACTATCACTCTAATGTATCCCAAACTAAATTGTACCTTAGATATACCAAATTATCTTTTTTGTTGCTTTTCAATGCTTCACATGGAGTGTTTTCACATGCCAAGCTCTAAATTAAAACTCTAAATTGTGTAAGTGCAAATCAATATTTAAATTAATTCTAAATTTGATAATAAAAATAAATTAAGTACCTTTAAATAATTGTAAAAATATATTTAAAGATAATAAAATATATATTTTAAAAAGTAATAAATATATAAACAATTTTTTTATTTTTTAAAATTTATTTAAAAATATTAAGAATACACTCGAAATATTTGAAAACAAATATGACACTCGAAATTTGATAATTGTCAAAATATATTTAAAGATAATAACAAATATATTATAAAAGTAATAACTAATTTTTTATTTTTTAAACTTATTTAAAAAATATTAAGAAGATGGATGTTTTAAATTATTATAAAGTATAAATTAATATTTTAAAATGAAAATTTCTTATTGATTAGTTTCCGAGTTATATATTTAATCATCGTAAACGATTGTGATTATTAAAACACAAACTATTTACTACCTTTGCTTTTCCTACGACTGGTGCTGCTTACCTTGCTCCAGCTACCCTTTGCCTCTCCTACCTTTCTCTCTGCTTCTAAAACCGGGTAACTAACTAGCACCCTGCGACTATGTAACCTCTATGTCTATCGCTAACAAAGGAACCCCTTAGCGTAGATTCGTGGCCTATCGCTGGTCGTAGTTAAAATGCAACTGTTGGTTCCACTAGGCAAATTAAATAGACACTTCTACATATTATTTGTATATTTGTATTTAGTATAAACCAATTAAAATACCTACTTTTGTATAACCATCGTCATCTAGTATAAAATTTAAAATACATGTTTCAATGAGAGAATAAATAATCCTCATATGGGGTGATAGGAAAGCAAACATTTGATTAACTCCATACTCTTGAAGCATATGGGGTGATAGGAAAGCAAGCATTTGATTAACTCCATACTCTTGAAGCATATTGGTTAAGTACATTGGAAGGAAAGGACACTTGTCACACCAGGGTGACATGCTTACACGATGGAATGGAGTGAAATCAAAATCAAAATAGAGGTGAGGATTCGGTTTATGATGGTTTTCTTCCCTTGTCTTTGATCACCATTTGGTTTGAGATTTCAATTACATCTTGTTCCAATAATGATGAAAATGCATGGGGTTCCCCACTACGAAGCTTGCTTATAACACTAAAGGTTGATACAACAACTCTTTTTGACTACATGAGAGGTCAATAAGCTTTGGGATTTTTAAGTTTTGAGATTTTTTTTTTTTATGTTCTTTGGGACAAGGCCTAGATTAGAAGGAATTGGAGTAGAGACTCGTGTTCTGATTGAATAATTAGACAAGTGGGGCCTATTCTTAGTCAGGTAGCCACAAAACATTATTTTCCTAATTTGAAGCTCGAGTTGGGCAAGGATTTGTCTTGGGATGTTGCTCTCACCTTGGAGAGAGAGCTTGAATATCCCCCATCCTCTATCTCTCAGCATGCCAAGGCTTGGAGTAGTGGTTGGGAAAGGAATTACCATATAAGAAGTGACTACTAGACTAAGATGGGGTCAAAGGCTGAAGGAAAGAGGGATTTGAAGAGGGGTTGACCTCAAGCATGTAGAATCACTATTGAGAAAATGGAACATCATATAATCATAGCATAAAAGGAAGCTATGGAGGCCATTGAGTGCTACCACAAGATGTTTTCAATGACAACACTAAAGATGAGAAAATTGAGAAGAAAGTTTGAGAAAAGAGAGACAATATTTCCACTGACAAGGCAAATGAAGAGCTTCTCCACTAGATCCCCGATACAGGATTCTCTAGAAGTAGAGACACCAAATTTTTTAGGATGGTTGAATTATACTGATACAACAAAGACTTTATTGCCTAGGTAGTAGAGGAGAAAGGGATGCAACAATGGTTAATCCTAGACAAGTTGTAGTTCATGAACAAAAAAATATGAAACCTTGGTAAAGGAAGTTTGGGGAATAGAGACTGTGGTTGAAGAGCAGGAACCAGAGGCGCAGAATTAGGCAAGATCCTCTTTGCCTCACAAGTATTTAGTGTACATTTCTATAGACACACACTTTTTTTTTTCACATGACTATCATATCTCATTTAGACACATATACAATATTACCAATGCAAATCTATTTTAACTTTGAATCTATTAAGTACCAAAAGGGGGTGTGTTTCAACGACCTAGTGATGCATTTCCTATGTGAGGCGTCGACGACTAGGGTTTATCCCTAGTTTCTAACAGAGGCATTCCCCTGCTCACTCAGGCTCAATTTGGATGACCATTTTTGTATACATGTTTTTCTATGATATCAACAGGGCTTGCGTTTGGATTTATCAACAACTAGAGTCATGGGGCTGCCTAGATTGGGCCCTTTGGAGTGTCGCTTATGGGTGCATTCAAGGGATTAATCAATGGATCTTTAGGCATTCAAGACATTTCTTCTTTTAGAGATGTAGTTAAGAATTTTGTCCCTAATTTCCCTCCATATTCAAATTATTTTTTGGTGTTGGAGGCCCCAAATTTATCCATTCCCATGTAGCAAGATGTTGTATATCAGACAACTTTTTTAAAGTGGAAATGGCTTGGAGTGTCGTTTTAATGGTCTTTCACCTCGGCTAACCGATCTTCATTATTGGATATCAATGTTTTGGAAGCTAGAGATGAAAACATATGCTTTCATTTACCCCTATGCAAAGGGGTATTTTATTATTGAATTTGATCTTAGAGAAGACAAGACCTCATCTTTTACTAAAGACCTTGGTTATGGGGTGACTCCGGTTTATGCATGAATCCTTGGACACCCATTTTTGATCCAATGAAATACACTTTAACCTCGACTCCACTTTGGGTTAGACTCCCAATTCCGCCTTTGCATTTTTGGTGTTTACCCTCTCTTCAAGCCAATGGTAAAGCCCTAGGAAGGTTCTATTACAAAAGTATAGAAACAAATATCCAAAGCACATGGACATATGCTTGAATATATGTGGAAATTGATTTCAATAAAGGGTGTCCGACATAAATAATTTTGACAAGTGAAAAATTCTCTTGGACAAGAAGCTAGATTATGAAAAAATTTCTTTATGCTGTAGAGTTTGTTTTGAAACTGAGAATTTTGTAGCACAATTCCATAAAGGACCAAGGAAGGTTAGGAAGCATCAACATAAATCAACCTAGTGGGTGGGCTGTAAGGAAGAACATCAACTAATTCTCAAGGAAAATCCACGTAACTTATATCCACCCAAGGAGGGGACTAAAGAGGCTTCAATGAAAACTAGTGGAACTCCATCAAAAGATGTTCCTCTGACACAATTGGATCCTCCCATGCAAGAGACAAAAGTGAATACAGAGGAAACTCGAGACACATCAATGGATTCAGAGAAAACTACGGTTATTTCTTCAAAACAAGAACCTTCACCTTAGTAAGGATCATCACATCAAGATTGAACAAAAGAGGAACTTGCTTTTCACTCAAATTCAGATCAGGATGAAAAACCCCATAAGCTGAGATGGGTGGATCAAGTTGAAGAAGATACGAGATACACGGAAAAATAGAACCTCTAGATCAAGGAAAATTGGGAATGGCAAGAATAACAAAGACCTCATAAAAAACAAAGACAAAGGAATCATGGACAATAGTAGTAAAAAAGAAAAAATCTCCTCTAGTAAGATAGGCAATGGTGACAGGAAGCTGAGCCCATAATCCAACTTAGTCATGTTGTATTTTTGTATTTTATTATGTCAACAATTTTTTAGAATTTACTCATGTAAGAAGTATCAGGATGGAGTTCTTGTAGACATAAGTATTTTGTGTACTTGCCAATTTATGACCTGACAATTTTTCTTAAAATCCAAAGCCACCAAGGAACAAACCTGGATTTTGATTATTCTACAGCTTTGTTGTAGCATTTTTTAATATACAATTCTCCTAGTTATTGTTAACAAAGAAAAAAGTACCGAAAGCAAAAAAAAGAAGTTTAAATGAAAATCTCTATATTTAAAAGATTTCGAGTTAAGATGGATATGTGTGTGTGTGTGTGTTTAAAAGATTTCAAGTATATATATAAAACTTACTATTAATATTGTGGGTTGTCAATTATAAAAAAAAAAAGATGGATTTATTTGTGTGTGCATGTGTGCTTTCTATCAACCCACAATATCAACAATAAACTGTGATACAAAGCGCACATGCACACACAAATAAATCCATCTTTTTTTATAATTGACAACCCACAATATTAACAGTAAGTTACATGATATCATATATATATATATATATATATATATATATATATATGGATTTCATGTAACTTTCTGTTAATATTGTGGGTTGTCAATTATAAAAAAAGATGGATTTATTTGTGTGCATGTGCGCTTTGTATCACAATTTATTGTTGATATTGTGGGTTGATAGAAAACATCCAAGAAATATGTCAAAAAAATTCCCTTGCATATATGTTGATATTGGGTTATAAAATGCATCCCACTTCTCTTGGGGTAATTATGGGCACATATAGACATATATCTAACATAAATTTACATGTATATTAACTCCTAAATGTTATTGAGTGTTGGGACTCTCAACACTTGACTCTTGTAATTGGTTTTAATTCTTTAAACAAAGAACCAATAAACAAAAATAATATTTTCCAAGTTTTACTAAAGAGCTCCAACTGAGATGTTTTAAATTTTCCAACTCAATGATAACCGTTATCACAAAATATTTCACCTCAGTGCAAAGCCTTCACAAGGTACAAAGACTAGTGGAACATTATAAGTGTTGTCACTGTCATCTAGACAACTACTTCCCTCATTTTAGTGAAGGACAAGTCCAACACAATGGACGCTTCTCTAGTAGCACCTAGGGTTCCTAAGACAATATAAACCAATTCCTAGGGCACCTATGTAACTACCCAAATTACCAACAACAGATTATGTCATGAATTATAGATTATGTGGTTAAACAAATTAAATTTCAGATTTAGGGTTTGCTCACTTTAGGGTTGTTTAAGAGGGTTTATCAAGTGGTTATCTAATGCAAAATTATCCCCAAACAATACAAATTTGAAAATTACTAAATGTCATTGTAAAACTTACATAAAAGATAAGAAATTACAATAGTAAACAAGTTATACCAATAATATATTTCAGACATTTAAGTAGATTGTAAACAAGTGAAATTTAGGGCTAAAATAACAAATAAAACTAGGGATTACGTAACTTATCAATTCTGAAAATTCAAGAGCATATAACAACCACTAAACCAAGATTTCCAACACTAAAATTATTGTAATATATGTTTATTAATTGGGTTGGTTGTCATTGATGTCAACCCTTGAAGAACGTTTGGTAGCGAATTCCGATAGCACAAAGGTTTAGGTAATGGACCCAAGTTTGTTTGATGTATAATGGTATGAGTTTTGATATATTTGTAGGTAAGACTATTCTAGATGGATAGTACATGTCATGCCATTTCCGGTGGTATGTGGAACGTCACATAACTTCTCATGGTTTGAGATTTATGGCCTTACGAAGTTGAAGGACCCTCATATGATTGGCTTGAAACCCCAAAAGGTCAACGGAGTCAAAGTGCTTGCGAAGAAGAAATTATTTAAATAATAAAGTGAAGTGACAAAGTCAAAGAGGATTATTTAAATAATAAATTGAAGTGACAAAGTCAAAGATGATTATTTAAATAATAAAGCGAAGTGACAAAATCAAAGAGGATTATTTAAATAATAAAGTGAAGTGACAAAGTCAAGGAGGATTAAATAATAAAGTAAATAGAGAACTTTCTAATTATGGAAAGTGGTTATAAGAAGGTTAATCCTAAAATGAGGAAAATGGGTTAAGTGGTCAAGTGGCTATTGGATACATAGAAAAGTGGCAAATTGGGCAAAGTTGGACATAGATGACTATGTGGACAAAGTGGCTATGTAGACAAAGTGGCCTAGAAGATGCTTCTAAGGAAGCTACTTGGAGAGTATAAATAAGAGGCAAGGCTCTCTCTCATTTTAATCACACTTGAGCATATTTAATATCTACATGTGATTGAGGTAACCAAAGGATATCTAAGCCAAATTTCAGAGGGAAGGTGTTATAACCTTAATTTGCACCACACATGCTTACCTGGCATCAGGCCATCTCAGATTCCTTCTTTTCCAAAACACTACTGAACAACTCTTCTAAAAAAATCCATTTTTAAAAGTCCACACTAGCTGGCCCACTACAGCCCGCGTGGATCTACAGTGTCCACGCTAGCTGGCCCACTACAACTCGCGTGGACCTTCAGAAGCACGAAAAAAGGAAAGTTGACGACGAAACACACAACTTTGGGTGAGTTAACTGAATCTTCCGGCCATGCATGGCCGAGGGTTCGTCCAAATACCTAGCTTCTTCTAGCCTATAAAATAAGGGTTAGGGGTCCCATTTGGAAGAGGAGAATAATAGTAAAGAAACTCTACCCAATTGCACATTCCCATTGTCCCAACCCTTTAGCCATCCTTGTGCAAAGAGAGATAAAAAGAAAATAAGTTGGAGGACATTTGAAGAGGAGCCCAGGATCAGGTTCGTGGAGTAGTGGTCGGTCTCGACATTATAAGTTGATTCATTAAAGTTAATAATAAAGAAATGATTTTCCCGTCCCACTATATGAGTTCTTCATAGTTTAGTGAATATATGTTTGAATCTCTAACCCATTAATCTGTAGAACAAATGCATGTAGAGTTTGTTTCTTATTTTATGCGCAGTTCAGGATTGGGAGGATAGTTGCTAGCAAGAGATCAAGCATGAAGAAGGATCGATATCGAACATCCAGAATAAGGTACGTTCGTTTAACCATGTATTTTCTTAAAAGAAATGGGGATTAGGTCTCGGACAACGGTAGAAAGTAGGATTCTTTCGGTCTTATCTGCATGCATAATATAACCCTAAGTGCTAGTCCGTAGGGGGATTTCCCACCACAACAGAATTGGCGACCATACTGGGGTAGTCTCTAGGGCTCCTGGGAATATTTTTGGGTATTTTCAAAAGATTGGTTTTCTTTCCTGTTTTTTTGAAGTTTCTACAAAGTCTGAGCTAACAGAGATTCTGGTCTTCCATACCAGCTATCTCTGTTTCTTTGCTTGACTGTGTTTTTTTGAGACCCACAGAGGTACACGCGGCCTGCATAAGTCCTGCACGCATGTACCCACGCCCTACTTTCTTACAGCCCACGTGTAAACGCTAGCTGAAGAAGTAACAATAGCATGTATGATTCCAGAAATTTTTTGAGGCAATCATCCTCTTCCCTGTCAGAATCAGTCATTCTCAAGGGTTTTCTGGAACTCTTTCTAGTCTTGGTTGTTTGCAGTATATGACTTAGGGTTCCTCTCAGATTGGTTTGTTTTACGAATTTTTCCTTACATTGTTTTTCTTTTTTCTGTTAAATAAAGTGTCTAAGCCTTCAAGAGATCATGGTTCTCAGTATTAGTGGTCTCTTCCTGGTTTGGATTGTCTATTTTTATTTATTTCGGAGTTTTAGAGATACAAGCGGCCTGTATAAGGCCAACACGCGTGATTTGAAAATAGAAGGTTGACTTGTTATGCTATGCAAGCACCCCTACTTCATAGAAATAAACTTTATAGGACCTTGCTTCATGTGTATAAATATGCAATATAAACTTATGTGTTAAGTTCTTGTAAATTTTTGTAAATGATTATCTGTGAGGAATATATCCTTTAGATGGTTAAATATGTACTTTAAACAAATACACAACAACATAATTTGCAGCAAATAAACCATCAAACTCACAACAAGAACAAGCTGATAAAGGAGTTCACCCCCCTACGGGCTACATCTCCTTGAGCCTCCATAATGGACTTGGCTCTCTAGGATTAATTAGTCAAAAGTTATTTTACAAGCTGCTGCTCAACTTCAATGGAAAAACAAACTATACCATTGAGATCAGAACACATAAAAACCCCAAAAATGACTAATAAAACTCTGAAAACGGATCATGGCTCATCTGGGCATGACCTCTTCTACATGTGGCCATAAGCTTCCCTAAGCTTCTCTTTGGAAAAAAACACCTGTAAAAGTCCTCAACAGCCTATGAAACCTGTCCCAATGTGTTCAGAGCATAACAATTAGCCAAAAATGATTATTCATTCACAGAAAACAAACATAGGCTCACCAAACCATGTCCTCCATCAAATAGGGCTTCAAGCTCCCTGGAACTTCAATGGTGAAAAACTTGTAGATGAAGTCTTCAAATGGCCTTGAAAACAACACCAATGGATCCATCACGTCCAAAAACCCCTGGCTGGGCTTTTACGGCACTTCAATCGGCCAAAAACTGAGAAAGTTAGACCTTCTCCATTTTCCTCCTTCTACTTTGCTGGAATTGGTTCTACAGAACGCACCTCTGTGTGCATGAACCTGGAACACGCTCCAAAACGCACGTTTAAACCCAGCACCGAGCGGTTCCGAATAACCGTGCAAACTGTAGAACGGTTAGGGCGCCTCCAACCCCCAACCGCCTAGACCACGGTCACCTGGGTCATGCGACCTCGGACTAAAAGCAAAAGGTCCTAACGGTTTTAAAAACCGTGCCAACCATTTGAAACCGCATTCAAATCTCCGCGCTCCAAGTCATATACAAAATCGTGGGTTAACATTTTAAAACCCCACGCGAATATACAACTGCGCGCACATTTGTTAACATATGGTTATATGTGATAATAAAATATGGGTCGGCATTTAAAAACCCCGCGCGAATGTTTTTGTAATACAACATATATGGCATATATGAAAAATAATATAACTGTGGATTAAACATTGGACCCACGTGCCATTCCATTGGGTAATGGTCATATCACATAGCAAACGACCGCAGGCCGGGGCCAAGCCCTGGCCCGACCCCCCGCCCAATGCAAACATATTTGAACTTAAATATATTAAAAGGCACATACCAAATAAGCAACAACCCGTGGCCCAATGGTCGGGCGGTTGTGCCAAGTCACTATGCCGTGGGGGAGGTCGACGGTTCGAATCCGGTCGACACAATATAATTTTATCAAACCAAACAATAACCCAATAGCCAATAAACGAGGGGACACGTGGAGCCCTCCGATTGGGCCACGTGTCCTCATACCATTTACCGAGAAACGGACACGTGTCATCTTCTCATTCGCCAGCAGTCAATCAATCAAAACATGCCACGTCAACTACCTACCACATCACTTCTGTCATGTCAGCGCCATGCATGCTGCTGATGTCATCTGACACGTGGGATGCTGACATCACCCTATGCCACGTGTCACCCTTCCAGTGGTGACACGTGTCACTTCAAGATTGGTCAAACCGTACTCTGAAAGTGCCAAATATGCATGACATGTGTCATGCCCTGGAGCTGCCACGTGTCCTATATAGACCTGTATGGACCTGCCACGTGTTCTGTCCTAAATCTTTGGTTCTTCAAACAAACTGTCGCATCTCATACTTTATCAAAGCACATGGCGTTTTCAAAATCAACTTTCAAGTCAATAAACACCATCGACTAAACAGAAGTCGAACAACACAATCGACACAACATAGTCGTCAGAAAATCATCAACACCAGTCGAGACTCATTGAAACATCAACCTTCCCATAAATGCACACATAACGCGGAAAGGTGCATTTACAATCAGAAAAATGCAAGCGTTACTTGCTTAAGAAATCCAACCATTTCTTACCAAACCAACTGAACGATGACTTTTTCTGCAGAACATCGTCCTCTTGTGAATCATCTTGACTCACATCAATGATGGAATCTCCACTTCCATTCTTGTCAATATTCTTATCCAACTGCTTCTAAAACTGTGGACGAATAGTTGGATGCAACGTCCAACATTGGTCAACAAGATGACCCCACTTTTGACAATGAGTGCAAACCTTTTGCATCCTCCTTTCACGTTGTCTTTGCTTAGAAAGTTTCCTGAAAGCGACCAACCTTTTCCAACACTTTGAAACATGATGATTAAACAAACCACAATATGTACACGGATTCTTTCTTCCAAATTTATCATGCTTAACATAATCAAAAGCAACTGAATGATAAGCAGAATTATACCTTGAACATTCACCTTTATCGCCTCTATGAGGAGGTGAATCTGAAGAGTTACAAACTCTCCTTTGAATATCATCAACAATGTTCTTGTCCTCATCACTGTCACAACTCTCACATTTGCATTCATCCTGAACACAAGCCTTGCATGTTGGAGGGAATGAACTTTCACCTTTAAAGCCTTCCTGAGGAGGTGAACTTGAAACAAAGTTTATGCTTGGAACTTTTCCCCTTGTCTCCTCGACTTTGGAATTTGCTCCATCTTTCCGTTCATAACCAAGACCACAATACTTGGGTCTTTCTTCAACAACAATAGGCTCAACAATGCCTTGTGCATGCTTACCCAAACCTTTACCTTCATAGCCCATTTTAAACAACAACTTGGACCCTATTCCTCTTGTGTGACTCAAAACCACCAAAACATTCATCTTTAGAGGAATTAGAAGATAAACTAACATTGCATACCTTATGTTCATGCATGTAATTAGTAAAGGTTTCCATTGCCTCATGGAGTTGAATCTCCATCTCATGCAACCTTTGCAAAAGCTGGTCTTTCTCCTGCTTCATGGCCATCAACTGCTCTTCAAGGGAAATGTTATTATCATACATCTCTTTCATCAAATCTTTTATAGTTACCAACTCTTTTTTAGATAATGAAAATGTATGAGAACTATCACTACTTGAAGCTTCTGCCATCTTTGCAAGATTTCAACTTCAACACAAAATTTGCACAAAAACCAATAGCTAAATCTCAAGCTATCAATGGCAAACACATGAGAAAAACAAACTTGTGCTCTGATACCACTTCATCTGAAAATAGAAGGCTGACTTGTTATGCTATGCAAGCACCCCTACTTCATAGAAATAAACTTTACAGGACCTTGCTTCATGTGTATAAATATGCAATATAAACTTATGTGTTAAGTTCTTGTAACTTTTTGTAAATGATTATGTGTGAGGAATTGTTCCTTTAGATGGTTAAATATGTACTTTAAACAAATACACACCAATATAATTTGCAGCAAATAAACCATCAAACTCACAACAAGAACAAGCTGATAAAGGAGTTCACCCCCCTACGGGCTACATCTCCTTGAGCCTCCATAATGGACTTGGCTCTCTGGGATTAATTAGTCAAAAGTTCTTTTACAAGCCGCTGCTCAACTCCAATGGAAAAACAAACTGTACCATTGAGATCATAACACATAAAAACCCCAAAAATGACTAATAAAACTCTGAAAACTGATCATGGCTCATCCGGGCATGACCTCTTCTACATGTGGCCATAAGATTCCCTGAGATTCTCTTTGGAAAAAACACCTATAAAAGTCCTCAACAGCCTCTGAAACCTATCCCAATGTGTTCAGAGCATAACAATTAGCCAAAAATGATTATTCATTCACAGAAAACAAACATAGGCTCACCAAACCATGTCCTCCATCAAATAGGGCTTCAAGCTCCCTGGAGCTTCCTGGAACTTCAATGGTGAAAAAATTGCAGAAGAAGTCTTCAAATGGCCTTGAAAACAACACCAATGGATCCAACACGTCTAAAAACCCCTGGCTGGGCTTTTACGGCACCTCAATCGGCCAAAAACTGAGAAAGTTAGACCTTCTCCATTTTCCTCCTTCTACTTTGCTGGAATTGGTTCTACAGAACGCACCTCTGTGTGCATGAACCTGGAACACGCTCCAAAACGCACGTTTAAACCCAGCACCGAGCGGTTCCAAATAACCGTGCAAACTGTAGAACGGTTAGGGCGCCTCCAGCCCCCAACCGCCTAGACCACGGTCACCTAGGTCATACGACCTCAGACTAAAAGCAAAAGGTGCTAACGATTTTAAAAACTGTGCCAACCGTTTGAAACCACATTCAAATCTCCGCGCTCCAAGTCATATGAAAAATCATGGGTTAACATTTTAAAACCCCACGCGAATATGCAACCGCGCGCACATTTGTTAACATATGGTTATATGTGATAATAAAATATGGGTCGACATTTAAAAACCCCGCGCGAATGTTTTTGTAATACAACATATATGGCATATATGAAAAATAATATAACTGTGGATTAAACATTGGACCCGCACCATTCCGTTGGGTAATGGTCATATCACATAGCAAACGACCACGGACCGGGGCCAAGCCCCGGCCCGACCCCCCGCCCAATGCAAACATATTTGAACTTAAATATATTAAAAGGCACATACCAAATAAGCAACAACCCGTGGCCCAATGGTCGGGCGGTCGCGCCAAGTCACTATGCTGTGGGGGAGGTCGCCGGTTCGAATCCGGTCGACACAATATAATTTTATCAAACCAAACAATAACCCAATAGCCAATAAACGAGGGGACACGTGGCGCCCTCCGATTGGGCCACGTGTCCTCATACCATTTGCCGAGAAACGTACATGTGTCATCTTCTCATTCTCCAGTAGTCAATCAATCAAAACGTACCACGTCAACTACCTGCCACGTCACTTCTGTCATGTCAGCGCCACGCATGCTGTTGACGTCATCTGACACGTGGGATGCTGACGTCACCCTGTGCCATGTGTCACCCTTCCAGTGGTGACATGTGTCACTTCAAGATTGGTCAAACCGTACTATGAAAGTGCCAAATATGCATGACATGTGTCACACCCTGGAGCCACCATGTGTCTTGTATGGACCTGTATGGACCTGCCACGTGTTCTATACGGACTGTATGGACAGGTACAGTCAACATCAAATTTTTGCTTGTTTGGCTCGGCGAACAAATCACGATATCTTCTCCATATGGACTCTGTTTGCGAAAGTAAATATACCGCCGAAATCAGGAAGACGAGACGGACGAAATGACATCGTTTTCGTCGCAATCCGAGCACTTTGAAAATTGAGCAAATTTTTGCCCCCTGGTCCAGATTTTGATCAACGCGTGTACACACCCTCTAGCTCTACACAGCTCACGTGCACACGCTTGCTGTTGAATTGTCAGTAGTGTGCTTGTGAAGGATAGTTTTTGTTGAGGGTGAGGCAATCATATTTTCCCTTGACAAGAGTTATACCTCTCAAGTTTTTGAATCTCTGTCCTAGCATTCAGTAGCTTAGGTTTGATCTCAACCATAGCTTTCTTTTTTCATTTAAAAGTTTTTCATCAAAATTTTCTTTAAGGTTTTTAGACAAGTGTGAGAGTCATTTTTTAAGTTGCTAGTGTGTTATTTCTTGAAGTGATTCTTTGTGATTTGTGATTAGGCCAGAAGTTTTTCTTGGTTTTTGACTTGTTGATATTTTTCCTTTTTGCTTTGTGAGCATTCAAATAAAAAAAAAAAATCTTTCATTTCTTTGTTGGGTTGAAAAGTGTTGTTTTGCATTAGTAACCAGGGAAAATTATTTGCTTTCTTAAGTTCTTGATAGTTTACTTAGATTGTAAGTAGCTTGTAGTCGAGTGAAACTCTGCTTTAAGTTTTCTATTCAAAAGATCTTAGTTTTTTTTTTTTTTGAAAAGTTATTGAAAATTTGCGTTAAGTGAAGGTTTTTGTTTCCAACTTTCTGTTCATTTTTACTTTCGTCTTTCAAACATTACTAGTTTCATTTTCATTCCCTTTGAAATAAGACAAGCCATAAAATTAACGCTAAATCTAAAATTCATTAGAGTTTTATGTTTGTAGGGTTAACCAACTAGTTCAGGATTAGGGCCTTGGATTAGGTTGGAGAGAAAACTCTTCAAGGCCATTAAAATCAAACATTGGAGTCTGAGTTAGGGAGTGCCCAAGTTCAATATCGTGAAAGTTATCCGGGACCCCCCTCTAACACATGGGATAAACACAAGGTCACGTGCGGAAAGGTAGCGGAGATAACCCCTCCAAAGCTGGACCAATCGTAGTGGAGAACACATATAGAGGGCTTGTCTTGGGATTTCGTCGATTGCATTTGCCACGAAGCTTCGTGGGTCTCGAATCCATTCGAGGTCCTCAGTTGTCTTCTGGACCACTTTCTCTCGATACCCTTGATAGGTTTCGGGCTTGATACGCTGCTCATTGTGGTCTACCCGACTTTTGACTGTACCCGCTTGGTGATTGTTCGCGCGCTGGCAACCTAGTTGCCTACATTTTTTAGGGACATACACAGGTGACTGCGGGGGTATACCGCGGTACCTAGGACAAAAATTGGGCCACGCTTTGCAGAGTATACCCGGAGGGTGCTTCCGTGTTCGAGTTACACTTGCACCGGTAAGTTGCTCTAGTGTTGGTTGTTGTAACTATTCTTCCAATTAATTTAGTGTTTGCCTGTCTTGTCTTATAGGGACTTTTTTTAGTGTGTGTTGTTTTTGAACGACTAGAACGCCCTAGAGTGTCTTTGATCTTCTCACACAGTGGAGGATCACGAGCTCCTTCGGTCACAAAGGCTTTTTGGCCTGCCGCCGGTTACACTGGAGCCACCCCCGCCACCACTAAAGCGAAAGCTAGACCAACAAGGGTCTTTTGAAGCGACCAAGTCACAAGAAATTGTGCTCGACCAACATCCAGAGGAATCGACCGTTTTAGACCTTGGAGGGAAAACTTTTGGTCTGGTTGAAACCTACACCACTGATCTTTCAGCACCCAACATCATATCGATTCATCCTTTCGAGTGCTAGACAGTGTCACACACAACAATGGAAACAAACGCTGTTACTCCTTCTGGGAATTCTTCAATTCCCACTACGGTTGTCACCACAGGAGAGTTTCCACCTCCTAACCCACCGTCACCAGTCTGAGCCACCATGGTATCAAATGCCTCTACATTGCACAGTGGTCTGATCCCGTCTCTGGTGGTGGCCATAACCCTTTTCACACCAAGTGCGACAGGCCCTCCGTTCTCATACGTGATGCCTAGTTCAAGCACAAGTCCTGTACTTTCCTACTCCACTTCACAAACTTCAGGTCTGGGGGCAGGGAGTTCTAACACTCCTCTGCAAGGACACATGGGGGGCACTCCTGCTCCTTTTAATGCTTTCCCTTATGGGGGAGGTCATATACCTCCTTCATCCCCTTCACTCAGTGGCACGCATCAGCAATCCATCGTGCCACCTGCACACCATAGTTTACTTCGAGCAGGGAGTCAAGGACCACCTTCGCATAATATGTCGGTAGGTTCGACACCATTTTCTTTGTTCGGTGCGTTTGGTAACAGTTCCTTTTCATCCGCTACTTTCCCTACTGGGGGCAACCCTGGTTTCAAACAATTTATTCCTATGCAGGGTACTATTCCTGCATAGGGGGCACACCCAGGAACTTCTTCCGCATCAGGGCCTTGGAATTCTTGGTAGGGATCCGTTCCCTCGTCAGGAATGCCGATCTGGGGTAATTCTTTTCACAATCAATGGAACCCCAGAAAAAGCACTATGCCTATCCCCACGGGATCGACATGGGGCAATCCTTCCCAAAGTCCTTCGAATGTAATGCATGCCCAACCATCTATGTCCTATTTTGGAAATTAGCCGATGATGTCTCCTCACACGCAAAATCCATACACTGGCCATGGCCATGGTTTTTACCAAAACCCAGGCCAGTAGCCGAAATTTTCCTGGCAACCTGGTGCCAGTCAAACTGCAGGCCCCTTTTTCCCAGGTTATCACCAACAACCCAAACTACCCTTCCTAGCAACCTTTCATTTGCCAAACTTGACAAGGTTGTTAAGTGACCCTATCTGTCACGATCCGTGTTGGCCTCTTATGCCGACGAAGTTGCCTTCGGACATCCCAAAGTTCGAAGCCAAGCCTAACGAATATCCAAGAGATCATGTGAGTACCTTCCATCTTTGGTGCTCATCTAACTCGTTGAAAGATGACTCCGTACATTTGTGATTGTTTCAACGTACTCTCATTGGGAGTGCCGCGAAATGGTACATTGAGCTCGATCGCTCAGGATACTCTTCCTTCGGCGAACTGGCTATGGCTTTCCTAAACCATTTCCAGTTACCTGTGAGATACGACACTGGCACCAAATCGCTGGCCAATTTCTCACAAACAAATGCAGACCATATCTCTGATCACATCCAAGAATGGAGACGCCGAAAGAGTTTAATTAAGGTACCGGTCCCACTAGCATTCCTACTCGAGTGGTTCTTTAAGTCTTTGGTTCCATAGTTATCCAAAGACGTCGCGACGTCAGGAGTATTTTCCGAAGAAGACGCCATCATGAGAGCTCAACAACTTGAGCTAATCTATTCTCAGTCCAGTTTATTATACGAGATCTTTCCAGATGTGCCACGCTCAATACTTGATAAAACCAGACAGAGAGCTGGACCACATGCCAATGGTATTGTTGGTTCAGCACAAACAAAGCCCGCTGAGCAATTGACGAAGTCGTTGCAGCAGTTGTCTATACAACACACATCGGCCAACCAAACTACAACTTTGGCTGCTCCCCCTACCAAAACGTCGGATGTACACATAGTGCAATTGACTAATCCAAAGGCCACCCAACAACCTGAAGGAAACAAAAAACAACAAAAGAAGGGTAAGGAGGATAAAAAACCTACCAATAATGATGGCAGGGACAACACTGAGAAACAAAAGGTGAGGTATCCATGCAACTTATGCACGGAAGACCACCCGACCCATTTATGTCCTCGGCTTGCAGAAGCCCAAAAGTTTGTGACACAACAACAACATGCTGTGTTAACCAATCCATTTCAACATGGGAAAAATCTAACCCAAGCCTCTGCAAGCACGGAAGGGGGCAGCCAAGGACCCTCTCCATCTTTGAACAACCCTGCATATGCAAATGTATATATGATGAAGGGTGATGCTTTCATATCCACTAGAGCGCATGAATATAGTAAACCAAGCACTTCTGAAAAGGGCAAAGAAGCCAAACTCCCATCTCTTCCTCTACAGATTGAGAATATTTTGGGTGAAACAATGACACGCATCCCAAAAGGTGCATTCAAAAAAGATTCTCATAACCCAAACGCAAGGGCCACTCAGAACTATTCTATGGTGGAAGATTTATCTCAAACCCCTTGTGCGATGTCTGCTTTGGAGGTCCTCCAAAGTTTCCCTTCCCAGAGGAAAGCTTTGTTAACCGTTCTAGGATCTACCGAGACTTGTAATTCGGGTACCATCATGCTAGATACAGCCGAATTAAAACCTCATTTGCCATACCACGTAGTGTTTCAGATAGTAGTGGCTCACCCCATGAAAAATTTTACTAGAAATATTTTCCGCACGGTGGTTGATGAGGGCGCCTCAACATGTGTTATGTCGTTGGCATGTTGGAAGGCCATTGGCCAGCCCATTTTGTCTCCATCACCCACTCTTCTCACTGCTTTCAATGGTTGTTCATTCCAATCACATGGTATCATTCCCTCTTTTCCCGTGCAATTAGGAGGGACGACCATGTGTATTGAGGTAGAGGTAGTCGACACATCTCTCGACTACAATCTTTTGTTAGGAAGGAGTTGGACGTATGCCATGCAAGTAGTGGTTGATACAGTTTTCCGGGTCTTGTTGTTTCCACACGAAGACCAGATTGTGACCATTGATCAATTGTCTTTCTCTAGACATGACCCTTCATTGGGGGTGTCTGCGGTCCCGATGATTGATAATCCTCAACTAGGCATAGTCAACGTAGGGGTTGGTTTGTGCCCATCTTTGATGGGTACCTTCGATTACCCTCCCCCTCAAGGCGATGTCAAGTTCATATCCGACCACCATAAGGTTGAGATTTTCCAAGTTTCGTCGTTTTGCATGACTCACTTCACCGATCCGTGGATACTTCCTTCCCCATCGACCATGATGGAGGGGACAGGGCATCCAGGCATGTCCATGCCCTTGTCCGCAGTTGAAGTAGTGTACTCTTTAGTCTAGCAAACTTCGGCCAACCCAGATCCAACTCCTGCACAAGAGTTAGATCTGCCTCTAGAGCCTATTTAGGCTCAAGGTTCTTTCGCTGACACTGATTCTTTAGAATTATTCTTGCCCTTTGACGAAGCAGTAATTGAAGAAATGACTAGTCCGGACAAACCCTGGGATGATCTTCATCATAGATCATACTTCCTCCCAGAGTTAAGTAGAATCGAGGATGAATAATTCACCTTGACTATGACTGGAGATAGGTCTTGTCCTATTAATCCCTTAGCTACACACGAGGTCTATACTGAGGGTAATATGGAAACCATCGCTGAAACCATACCGATCAATATCTCCAGAACCCCTAGCGGTGTATACCATGTTTGCATTGGAGCATACTGCTCCCCCGAGGAGATACCCAACATCGACCCACAAAGTGTCGATCATGAGCTAACTTTGTTGTTTTTCAAGATTGCTTTGAGATCCGAAAGAAACATTCGTCGAGACTGCATTTATTATTTTCGATCTTGTCCGGATTAATTGAGAAAAGTAACCTCTACGGGTCTTCTTTTAAGCCCTTTTCAGACCCTCTAAACATGAAAAGATTGCCGAGCGATCTTGTGGCCTTTCTCGCTCGTTAAACTAAAATTTGAAGTCATGTCTGTCTGACGGTAGTTTACCCCTTTTTCAGTCTGGACGATCAACTGTATGAACAAAGGTATACTATATGGAACTTCAGTTCTCTAGAAGAGTACTCTCAGGTATCATTTTAACCCTTTTTCGAGCCTGAGGGACTAAATTTACGAAAAATGAACCCCCACGAAGTCCATAGTTAAGCTCTTTTCAGACTCCCTAAAATTGAAAAGATCATCGAGTGACCTTATTCTTTCACACTTGTTAAAATGGTCCAGAAGAACATTCCTAACGGAGTCCATAGTTAAGCTTTTTTCAGACTCCTTAAAAATGAAAAAATGGCCGAGCGATCTTGTCTTTATCACACTCATTAAAATGGTTTTGAATAGGCGTCTTATTGGTGCTAGTTTACCCCTTTTTCAAACTGACTAGACTACCTTTGAAAAAGGTACCCCAGTGGAGTCTCCTTTTATGTTTTTTCAGACTCCCTAAATATGAAAAACCGCCGAGCTTACCTTCTCTGGGCTCGTTAAACTTACATTGAAGGATGTTACCATTGTGTGTTTGGTTAACCATGTTTGCATACCTGCGTCTTTGGTCTAAATGCCGGCTCCATGTTGCTCCCAACTAAACCATCTGAAGCATACCTTATACGCAAGCCTTGTAGCACTTTGCCTCTGTGTCTTAACACCCTTGGCCCCCAGAGGATTTTTCCTGAGTATCATTATTCTGAACATCAGTCTTGTCCTTGTGCCTTGAACTTGTATGTTTGTAACACTCGTTCCTCCATTGTAACGTAACATTCCTTTATTCTTTTTTCCAAAATTGTTGAAAAAGACAAAAAATCAAATATACCCCAAAAAGAGGAAGGGAAAAGTATTTTCTTTATTGGCAGCACAATAAGTCACCCTTGGATAAAGCACATCTGTCCGTTTGTTCGTCAAACTATGGGATGTAATACGACCTTAGGAAGTTGTTCTCGCTACATAGAGTTGTGTCCTCCTCTGTTTGGTTATTCTTCCAAACATATGGAGAGTTTGCGTTGCCTCCTGCTTAGTAAACTTATGATTAATGACATGCTGCCTAAGTCTCATCATTTGTCATGCTGTTGTCCAAGGGAAGTTTCTACCAAGCCTGAGTCGACCTCTCTACAGTTTGTCTCTTGCCCTCATACCTGGCCATCCTGAACGTCCAATCAAGTCTTTGTTCGAAATCAATGAAGCCTTCAGTCTAATCATCAAGATTCTCTAGTCCATGACCGACAAGTCGTCGAAGACCTCTGGGTAGTGAACTCGTACAATCATATTACACTCCTACCCAAGTTTTGAATATTTTGAAGTTGTTGCTCGAGCTCTGAAGACCTCATCTCCAGCCATCAGGCCTTATCAGCTTCTGAGAAGATGGATACTCTACATGTATATCTTTTTGATTTCGAGATGTAACTCCGCTGTGTATTGTTCACGACTACACTTTATATAGTGATATGACATGGATCTACAGTGTATTTGATTGGTATCCATGAGTTTATTCTATCCTGAGCATGGGTATGCCTGCCTCGGTGAGACAATTGTTGTTTTTTGCAGACGACTCCTCCCGATTTCTAGTTCCTGGGCTCACTTGTTCGACACATTAGTAAATATTGGTAATGTATTTCGGCCATCAGATGCTCTTCTGACCTCACACATTAGGGGGCATCTGTTATAACCCTAATTTGCACCATACATACTTACTTGCCATCAGGCCATCTCAGATTCCTTCTTTGCCAAAACACTACTGAACAACTCTTCTAAAAAACTCCATTTTTAAAAGTCCACACTAGCTGGCCCACTACAACCCACGTGGATCTATAGTGTCCACGCTAGCTGGCCCACTACAGCCCGCGTGGACCTTCAGAAGCACGAAAAAATGAAAGTTTTCGATGAAACACACAACTTTGGGTGAGTTAACTGAATCTTCCGGCCATGCATGGCCAAGGGTTCATCCAAATACCTAGCTTATTCTAGCCTATAAAAGAAGGGTTAGGGGTCCCATTTTGAAGAGGAGAATAATAGTAAAGAAAATCTACCCAATTGCACATTCCCATTGTCCAAACCCTTTAGCCATCCTTGTGCAAAGAGAGATAAAAAGAAAAGAAGTTGGAGGACATTTGAAGAGGAGCTCAGGATCAGGTTCACGGAGTAGTGGCCGGTCTTGACATTGTAAGTTGATTCATTAAAGTTAATAATAAAGAAATTCTTTTCCCATCCCACTATATGAGTTCTTCATAGTTTAGTGAATATATGTTTGAATCTCTAACCCATTAATCTGTAGAACAAATGCATGTAGAGTTTGTTTCTTGTTTTATGCACAGTTCAGTCTTGGGAGGATAGTTTCTAGCAAGCGATCAAGCGTGAAGAAGGATCGATATCGAACATCTGAAACAAGGTATGTTCGTTTAACCATGTATTTGCTTAAAAGAAATGGGGATTAGGTCTCAGATGATGGTAGAAAGTAGGATTCTTTCGGTCTTATCTGGATGCATAATATAGCCCTAACTGCTAGTCCGTAGGGGGATTTCCCACCACAACAGAAGGTGAAGTAAAGAAGGCCAAAATTCAAGGGAGGATAAATTCTTTTGATGATGCTTTCTAAGGTATGTTATTTATAGGCCATCTCACCATTTTCGCAATAATTTTTTTTCTAGAATGATTTAGACCATGAAATTGGGAGACCATTGAGGAAACATATCCAAGTAGTTGTGGTACAAATTTCAACTTGTGGGTCATTGTATTTTTGGAGTTACACTCCGTGAAAAATAGGGTTTGTGGCTAGTCCTGAAACCAGTCTAAAACATATGTTTCAAGTAAGAACATCATAAATTATTCATATCAAATCCAAATTAAGTAAGACCAAATGTGTTGGTTAGAGTATAGTATTTAGAATTTTGTGTAAAAGTTTCATATCCACACAACAAATATTCCGTGCGGGGCACGCTCTACAAGTTCACTCTCTAGAATAAGCCAAAATTCAACAAGGTATGCCATTTTTGCTATAACTCCTTTTCTAAGAGGTTCCAAGTAGTGACACCTGGAGGAATTGCATAAAACACACTAAAGAACATTGTATACTATTTTCAAATCTTTATTCATTACAGGTACATAGTTATGATTATTTCAAGTTAGGGTTGTTGACTAATCCAAAACTAGTCATGTGAGACTAAAGTAAAGTTTGATGAAAATAGTCTCTTGTTGTTAAAGTTAAGGAAGTGTTACACATTATTTTGGTAATATTGGTGATCCATTTACAAACATGTGTTCATGTTCCCAAAAAATCCTATCTTCATGAGAAAGGTTATTGACTTATTCTTATCAAAAACCCTATTAAGGAGGGTCATCGCAGGCTGCATCATAAGCAGGGTGTGACGATGCCTGGTCGTCACACTCTGCCCTAAAAATGGTTTGTGATGTCTACGCATGCTGCTCTAAAGCTAGGGTGTGACAATGTCAAAAGGCTAAGAAAAGGTCGACCTTCACAAAAGTTCTAGAAGAAGATATTCTAGAAGATGAGGTGGCATCTGTATGGTTGGGATCCTACTCGCTTCTTTGATTTGATGGGATCATCCTAATCTATTTAACCATATCTCTTTCCCCTATATAAGGATTAATTTCTCATGGAAAAGGTTAAGTGAGAAAGTAAGGTTAATGAGGGTTGAATTAGTTAAGATTGTATGAAGAATTCTGCATTGGATCATTCTTGAGAGCCTCATTTCAGTGCATCAAGTCATTGTGGATCTTCTTCATCCAAGATTGAAGCAAGTGTGTGTGTTGGAGTAAAGGACCATCATAAGGGGACCTTGTGACATCAAGGCTTTGGTTGTAATCTCCACTTTCATTATTATATAATACAGTGATATGTTTCTTTCCCATAAAAATCATCTCGTTTTATTGTATGATTCCTTGATCACATACATAGGTTCTCTTTGAGTATGGTATATTGCTTTCACTTTGGTTGGCTTGTGTTCCCTTACAGATCCAACATCACAGGAGCACTGGAGTGGAGCTAGGACAAAAATGACAAGGAAAAGTGATATTTAAACAGTATGTTGCATATCTCTTGTTAGATAGTAAACTCAATGATCAGAGCTTAGGGAAAGTGTCATGCTTTGTTCTGTTTTGTTCTAGATCTAGGTGGATCTAGGGAGATCTGTTTATGTCCGCATTTACTGATAGGTACCATAAAAAAATTGGCGACCATACTGGGGAGATGAACTCCTTTTGATTTTTTGCTTCCCATTTTCCTTTAGCTTGCCTTCCTCTGATAATTTTAATTCTCCGAGTCTGTGGGTGATCCATCTAGACTCCCTAGGTTTAGAAGTTCTTTTGGATTTTTTGTCTTTCTCCCAATTTTTCCAAATTTATAGAGATCGTCGCATTTTACCTTACTGACAGCCTACGACGAACCTGAGACATCACCCTCTACTTAGCCAATCCAGTGCGAAGACATCACACTCTGCTCTGCCAGTGATCTATGACGACCCTTGCTCGTCGCATTGTGTCTTATGCCCAACTTGCGACGAATCCTGTAAGTTTTGATGGAGTGAGTCACTCTTCCTTTCACCACCCAGATTTGTTTTGGAAGTCTGGGGTGAACTTCCTATGCCCATGATTGATTGATTCTTGAGTTTGGAACTTGCTTGTGGTTGGTTTTCAGTGATTGAAAGTCTTTCTTTTCTTTTTGCAAGTTTTTTCTCATACTCATTGTCACAAGGATATAATATCGGATCTTCATCTGAGTGCTTGTTTGACAAAGGGTCTTTGGTTTGTCCTGAGTTTTGGATTCATTTTATTTGTCATATTGTTTGCTGATTAATAAACACTTCTTGCTTGTTTATGTCAAGAATTTTTCTTGTCTTTTTCATTTTTTTTACATTGTGGATTTGATTTGGGAATGGTATTGAGAGTATTTTGATTTTCTTGGGTTGTGTTTTCCTTTCATTAGCACAAATTTGATTTTGTCTTAGAAAGGAAGAACCAAATTCATTTATTCTTTTAGCAATCTCTCATAATAATTTTTTTACATTCAAAATATAAGAAGAAATTGGAAAATTGTAGTTCATGATTATTTGGAATTGTGTTCATTCAGAATCAAGGAATTTCAATTAGTAGCTTGCTGTACTTCAAAACAAAAATACCTTCTCCCTACTGTAACCAGAATTCATTGAATTGAAAATTGCACATTCATCTCTTTTTGCATTATTGGGTCAAGGTCATAACATCAATAGTTTCAATTACATCTCCTTTTTGAGTAAGCAACAACCTCTAAAATACAACGTAAATCTAAAATTTAATTAGTAACTTTTATTTTCTAGGGATCTGTTACACCAACATTAGCTAGGATAGCGCTTTGGAATAGGTTGTGAGGTACACTCTCCAAAGCATCAAAACACACAATAGTATCTTGTGATAGGGAGAGTTCAAATCCAATTGCTACATTTTGTCCTGGGAATCCCTTCTCACATAAGGGTCAAAACTGAGGTCACATTAAGACTAGCAGAGTTACTCACCTTGCTTTGTTGGTCTTGGTGTAGAGATTGTGTGTATTATGGGGGTCGCTTGAAGGTATACCCACAATGATGAGTGGAAGCCTTTCAAGTTGATTTCAGGCTAGATACCCTGCCCTTTCATGTGGATCGGACTGTCGACTGTTTCCCCAAGCATTACTGTTGTAGTTGGTTACCTTAGTATCCTATCCTTCTAGGGTATTTACATGAGGTGACTATGGAGGGGGAAGTCTTCACGGTACCTGGAATCGACGTTGGCCAAACTCACTCGGGCTCCTTGGAGGGTATACCCATGATTGTGTGGGAGCTTGCACTAGGGTGTAAGTCCGTTAAGCAGGTCATCAATGTAAATTTTCCACCCACTTATCTCAGCCCCTTCTTGTCTTGATTTCGTGACGTTGGATTTCATCACCAACTAGTGACCTCGAAATAAGAAGGTTTTTTTTCTTGGTTTGATTCCTAGATTTTATTAGTGAGTTTTGTTAGTTTCCTCTAGTCAGCCATAGATTTTCTAAGTTCTTTACTTGGCTTGAGCAACCTCGACCTTTGCCTTTCACGTAGGATGCAAATTCTAGCCCCGGAATATCTGGAAGGTTACCAACCCTTGCCTCCTAACTCACCAGAAGGATCTCTAGAGGGAGTAACCAACAACAAAGTAGCTTCTAAAGTTGGAAGCACACACTCTTTAGAAGGATTTCAAATTTTTTCAGACTCTTTAGAGGCATTCAGAATTCCCCCTCTTAGAACGGGCGCACGTATACTTTGCATGAACTCGGCTGGAGAAATTGTTGTTCTTGATAATACTGAAATACCTACCAGACCTAACATAGGATCTGGATTGAGGATCCACTTTTTCACAGTGAATCATTTAGGACCCCGTCTCACACTGTTGGAACTTCCTTTCCTAGATCTATGCCTTTGACAGTACATGATCTGTACGGTAACCTAGGAGAGAGTCCCGATCGACCTACGAAATCACAAGTGCCTAAGATGTCTGTTACCTATATGGTGCCTTTAGACCATTTTACTAGTACTACCAGTAACGTCACCACCAATCCAGACCAGTTATTGATTGGTTCTCACTCAATTCCTACTCTCCAGATGGCCCATTATACTATGGTCCCACAAGCTACCACGATTCCTACTGGAAATGTGGTTATCTCCCAAGATCCAATTGGGACACCACTTACACCTAGATCAAATCCACCACTTCCCCCTAGTTATAGAGCTCTGAATACTTCCGTTGCTACTTCTACCCAGGTTCCATCTGAAGTTTCTAGACTTTTTGTTCCTCTTGGGTACAATTTTGCTATTGGTTTTGTTCCTACACCATCCCAGGTTCTCTCTAGAGGGTCTTACATTCCTCCTCCACTTTTTCTTAGAGGATATATCCCTAGTGGCTCCAATTCGCTTGGAGGCACCAATCTTTCTATCACTTCTGGTTTCCAGATTCCTATTGGAGGTCAACCTCAGATTGGGGCACAACCTCAATTTTGGGGACAACCTCAATTTGGGGGACAACCTCAGATTGGGGAACAACCTCAACTTGGGGGGCAACCTCAGGTTGGAGTCCATAACCCGCTATATGGACATAATATG
The DNA here is from genome assembly GCA_009831015.1 of Picea engelmannii. Taxonomy (NCBI): domain Eukaryota; kingdom Viridiplantae; phylum Streptophyta; class Pinopsida; order Pinales; family Pinaceae; genus Picea; species Picea engelmannii. The sequence continues at coordinate 227,577 of ML798556.1, read as the reverse complement.
CATGTGGTACCATCTCTACCTTAGCAACTTCCTTTCCAAGGAAATATACAACCGTCTGGGGGAAAACATCCTCAATTTAACTCTTTTGTACCCCCTAACCTCGATCAACCGTATCTTGGTTCTTTGAATCTCGCTTGGGGTCCAAACGTTCAATCTAGTGTTCCTTTCCAAGTGAACATCTCTAATCAACCCAACCCTATGGGCTATATGCCTCCAAATCCTACGCAACCGAATCTGTCAGGACTATCTAGTTATTTGCAGATTGCTTATGGTCCTACTAATATACCTATGGGACTTCCCCCTCAAAACTACCAGTTTACACAAGTGAACCGACAGTTGCCTTTTCTAGCCACTTTGGATTTACTTGATTTGTCTAGGATTTTGAATGATCCTATCTTACATTCTCCTTATTGGCCCATCATACTGTCCAAGTTACCATCCAACATTTCTAAATTTGACGGTCGAGCGGGAGAAGATCTGAATAATCATGTTATTACTTTTCATCTTTTGTGTTCATCCAACTCCTTAATGGATGACTCCATCAGATTACAACGTTTCCAATGAACTCTCATGGGTTCGGCATCAAAATGGTACATCGAGTTATCGTGAGGTTTCTTTAATGACTTTAGCATCATATCCATGGCCTTTTTGACACATTACCAGTTACCAATTTGATATGAGACAGGAACTAAAATTTTGAGTTCTTTCAAGCAATCCTCATCCACTCATATTTCTGATCACATTCATGAGTGGAGGAGAAGAAGACGTTTAATCAAAGTTCCTCTTCTTGATCAACTGTTGGCCAAGTGGTTTACCAAATCGCTCATTGGACCTAAGGGTCATGATGTCTCCATGGGTGGTGTTGTCACTGAAGAGCAAGTGATTAGTTGTGCTCAATATCTCAATCTCGTTTATTAACAAACATGAACACTTTACAATCTAATCCCTGACGCTCCTCGTCCTTCCACAAACCCTGCCCCAAAACCTCCAACAACTTCTCATGTTGTTGATGGTGTGATTGGCACCTTCCACGCCGAGACCCAGTCGACGCAAGCCGATCACACCAATCCCAAACCTAATAATTCTAATGCATAAAACACTCCTGGTCCTACTCCTTCCACTGATAACACTGCTGAAGTTAATTATGTTCAATCCTAAAGAATCAAAATAGAAAGAAAGGAAAGGGTAAGAATAAGGAGGAAAAGAATAATAATCCAAAATCTGATAAAGCCAAAATGCAAACCACTGATGAGAGAGACAAACGTAAGCCTTGTTACCCCTGCTTGATTTGTGGTGATGACCATTACACGAAAGATTGTCCAAGATGTGCTGACATTACTAAGTTCCTCCAAGGAAGTGGAAAACCTCCTACACCTGTCGTTTTGTCACAACCTTTCCCTTCTCAACAACAAGCCCAACTGGTCAGTCATGACCAAGATACCCCTTCTACCTCTCCTTATGTCCTTATGTGTACTGGTGATTCTAAAAAGAACGAAGTTGTAGTCATGACTCGAGCCAAGGATCACTCTCCATTAAAAGAGAAAATTAATCATATACCACCTTTTTTGGTTCAACCTTCTCCTTCAACTTCACCTCCAAATGATCCTCTTCATCTCAAAAGACCAAGTCTCGATACAGTCCTTCGCCCTCCTCCCAAGGGCGTTGTTCAAAAGTCTGCATTCAATCCTCATCAATGTGCTGCACAAAACTATAGTATTGTAGAAAACCTTGCACAAGCACCCTCTACTATGTCAGCTCTTGAAGTCCTTCAAAGTTTCCCCACTCAACGGAAGGAAATTTTAAAATCCATTGGTGGAATTGACCCCACATATACTAATATTATAATCTTTGACTTGGAATATCACGTTTCAAAGCTTCCTTCCCAGTTATCTTTTTAGATCCAAGTTGTTGTGGAAAACAAGAATGTCTGTAGAACTGTAATTGATGAAGGAGCCTCGACTTGCATCATGTCTGTCACTTGTTGGAAAGCCATTGGCTCTTCTACCCTCACTGAATCACACAATACACTTAAGGCCTTCAATGGTACATGATTTAAACCCTATGATGTTCTTCCCTCGTTATCTATTACGTTGGAAGGTAAATCGGTCAATGTTGAGGTTGAGGTCTTCGATGCACCTCTTGATTATAACCTTTTACCTGGTTGTAGATGGATTGATTCCATGCGTGCAGTTGTGTCTAATATTTTCCATGTGGTACGTTTCCCCCACCAAGGAAAGGTCATCACTGTCGACCAACTAGCCTTGTTTAATTTGGATTCCTGTACTAGCAACATTCCCTTCATCTTGAAGACACCCCCTAGTTACGAGAATGTCAGAGTGGGTCTTTTGAAAGATTATACTTTGATGGGTACATTTCCAATCCCACCACTCGATATTCCCCCTCCTTTTGTTTCCTCTATTAACATGATATCCACCATTGTTCATGAAACCCTTGAGTCATATGATCCATGGGTGGTATCTAACCCTGGTGATTACCTCAGTTATGGAAACCATATGCCTTTAAGTCTGGTCAAATCTACTTACCAAGCTATTCAATCGACAACCCCTTCCTCTCCTTCTTGCTATGATGCATATCTCGATCCATTTCACGTAATTTTTCCTACAGATAATATGATCATGTCAGTCATGTCTATGGAAGACACTCCCTAGGACGATGGGCATCATCGCTCCATTCTCTTCCTAGAACATGACACCATTGAGAGTTACCAACGGATTTCGACTCCGTCAATCATTGTTTTTATTTATTCAGTTCCTAAGTCATCACATGATGTTTTTTATGAAGGGACTTGAGAAACATTTCACCTACCTTCCCTCTCGACATATCCATTAAACCCAGAGTCATGGAGAACGTTCATATTGGAGCCTCCTGTTCTACCGACGAGTTCCATGAATACAAAGCCCTTTTCCAAGAATTCAACGAAGTTTCGCTTGGAGTTACAAAGAGATGCTAGGTATCGATCCTGATAGTGTTGTACATGAGATTAAGACATACTCGGATGCTAAACCTATTCGACAGAGACTTCACCCAGTTCACCCATGTAAATTTGCTGCTATCAAGCTTGAAGTTGAAAAACTTCTTAAATCTGGCTTTATTTATCCCGTGGCTTTGACTGATTGGGTATCCAATCTAGTTCTGGTGAATAAGAAACAAGGTACCATCTGCGTTTGTGTAGATTATAGGGACATCAATAAGGATTGTTCTAAGGACAATTACTCGACCCCTTTCATTGACCAGATCATCGACGACTATGCTGACAATGAATTGTTCTCTTTAATGGATGGTTTCTCTGACTATAATCAGATTAATATTTTACCTACAGACCAACACAAGACTACTTTTATTTGCCCTTGGGGAACCTTTGCTTACCAAAAATTACCCTTTGGTCTCAAGAATGCTGGCGCGACTTTTCAGCATGCTATGTCTTCTAATTTCCATGATATTAATCACATTGTGCAAACCTATATTGATGATCTACCGATGCATTCCATGCGTCGTCAAGATCACCCAACACATTTGAGGGCCATTTTTGTACGTTGTCATTATTATTGTATTCGCTTAAACCCACATAGATGTGTTTTTTGTGTGGAGTCTGGCTGTTTGCTTGGTTTTATTGTGTCGATACATGTGATCCCTATAGACCCCTTGAAGGTTGAGGCTATTCTTAATCTACCTCCTCCTTCCACTTTACGCCAACTCCAAAGTTTACAAGGGAAGACAAACGTTTTGCGTCATTTCATCCCCAATTATGCTGAACTTACAAAAGGATTCACTTGGCTACTTAAGAAAGGTTACAAGTTTGTATGGGATGATACCACGAACAAAGCCTTTGAATCTTTGAAACTTGCCTTAACCCGTACACACTTACTGTTTCCCCTTGACTATAGACGAGATTATTTCCTCTACTTAGTTGCTTCAAACTCTACCATTGCCATGGTCTTAGTCCAAGAGGACGATTCACATGATTCACATGTGATATACTATTTGAGTCGGAGTCTCATGATTACTGAGACCAAATACCTCCATGTGGAAAAACTAGGCTTGGAAACTGTTCAAGCTGTCCAATGTTTTCGTCATTATATCTTGTTACACCGGACCATTGTTATTTCTGATTGCAACCCTATGAAACATATCCTTACCCGAAAAATGCTAGGGGGAAAATAATCCAAATGGATAGTTATTCTCCAGGAGTTTGAGTTAGAGTTTGAATGTTCTAAGTCCAAGAAATATTTGGTTTTCGCCGAACTGATATGTGACCTTCCCTCCACTGAGACAAAAAAATGTGCCAGAGGATTCCTTACCTGATGAATCCATTTTTATGATCAGTTTTGATGACATATGGTACAAATATATCATTATAGATATCCAGACTCAAACTTTCTGGCCCAATCTCTTTAGTACAAATTATTGTCACATACACTATCAAGTTCGACAATACATCATTCTCGGTAATACTCTTTATCGTTGCGGTATTGACTCCATTTTATGACGATGTCTCACTTCCGACGAAGTTGAGAAAGATTTGAATGACTGTCACTCTAGAGCATGTGGCGGTCATATGTCTGGGTATGCCATTACCCAAAATATCTTGCGAGCGATTTATTTCTAGCCTTCTTTATTTAAGGATTGCATTACTGCTGTCCAGAAATGCCATTCTTGCCAAAATTATAATAACAAGATAAGATCTCATTTTGCTCCCTTACATCCTGTAGTTTCCGTCGGTCCATTCGCCAAATGGGGCATTGACTTCATGACATGTAACCCTTAGTCGACCGAGGGGCATGGATACATCATTTTAGCTGTGGATTACTACACTAAATGGGTTGAGGTGACGCCTACATTTGATAACACTGAGAGAACTACAACATTGTTCATATTCAATCATATCATTACTCAGTTTGGTATCCCTCAAGCTATCGTTACTGATCACGGTAGTCATTTTCAGAATTTTATGATGTCTGAACTTACTGAAAAGTTGGGTCTTCTTCATGAAAACTCAACCCCCTATTATCTGTAAGACAATGGCCAAGTTGAAGCAATCAACAAAGTTCTTATTACTATGCTTCGACGAATGATAGGAATTCAAAAGACAACCTAGCACACGATGTTGTTCTCCACATTGTGGGCCTATCAGATATCTGTCAAGTCTGCCACGAGATTTATACCTTTCCAGCTAGTTTATTGTATTGAGGCTATCTTGCCGATTGAATGTGAAATACCGTCTTTGAAACTGGCCGTTGAACTCCGCCCCAATACCTCCGCTAAAGAAGAGCGTATTTTGTATTTAATGTAATTAGACGAAACCCATCGTGATGTCGCCCTAGTTATTGAAAATCAAAAGAAACATGTTAAATCCCAATATGAAAAGTATGTAAAGCCACATGTTTTTTCTGAAGGTGATCTTGTTCTTATTTACGAACATGATCGTGACTTGATAGGGTAGGGAACGATAAATTTGAGGTCATGTGGCAAGGTCCTTACATTGTCAAACCTGTGTTGGAGAAGGGAGCTTATGTGCTAGTTGATTATGATGGAATCCCTTTGAGTGAGCATTGAAATGGGTTTTACTTAAAGAAGTACTATGCTTAAGTCATTTTTGCATGAGTTCTTGTACTTTTAGTGTATCATACTCTCGTGTGATTTTTCGTTGTTTGGTTTCGACCTTCAGATCCTTACCTTGTGTCGTGATTGGTTTCCAGATATCGATGTCTTCGCTACCCTACATTGGCTTCACTGATGGCGCTATTTGTAGTACTCAGAACTTAGCATCTGTTGCTTGAGAAATTTACGCACCTACGGATGAGTTGATTATTCTACATGGTGTTTTCCTTGGTCGTGCAACCAACAATATGGCGGAATATAGTGCAGTCATTGAATTATTGACCGACGTTGTGTCTCTTGGAATCAATCATCTTATTGTATGACTTGATTCATAGTTAGTAGTCCCACAGTTGAGTAACGTCTATTCCATTCGAAGTCCTACGTTATTAAGGGTATATTTATGAATTCGCCTCTTGGAACGTCATTTTGATTACATTGAATATCAACACATTCCTAGATGTCTAAATACATTAACATATGCATTGGCTAATTATGTGTTAGACAAACATTTGAGAAATTTATAAAATCCATTCACACTTTGTATATACAACAAGTAAGTCGGTAGAAGCCTCATATATATATATATATATATATATATATATATATATATATATATATATATATATATA
>ML798556.1:197821-220824 GCA_009831015.1 Picea engelmannii | reverse complement strand
ACCTAGACTCTCTCCCCTCGCCTCTGAATAGGAGATGAACCTGGAGGTCGATGAGGTCCCACATCTGCATCATCAAAGAGTTTTTTGATTATTCATCGGATAAAATACATAAAAAAAATTCATATTTAAAAATTACAAAAATATTAGAAAAACAAAATATACTTCTTACCTATGTTCCTGCAATGAGAACCTTCAGGAAGAACCAAGTCTGGATCGCCTCAGAAGTCCAAGCCGACATATGTGTAGTCATCTACCATAAGCATCTAGGGCCTCAACCAATCAAAGAAAACATCATTATACCTGACTAAAGGACCAGTCACATGCCATACCATGAGATCACACCACCTCTTCATTATTGTATCCTGTGGGGCCGATATGCCCCACTTTGCCTATAGGCGCAAGTGTGGAACCCTCTCCAGGAAGAAGGACACCAAAATTGACCTGTATCCAAATTGTTTCAATTCACCTCTCCTACACCTGGTCAACTATTTCTTCATGCTTCTGAGAACCCTTTCACTCCAGTTGAAAAATTGGGGCTCTATGAATTCCAACGCATTCTGGAAATCTCTCTAAAGGGACATATGGGGAGTTGCGCTCCCCGCCATACATGTGATGGTGTATAGGATAGTCCGTAGAGGTAAGTCATAGACATCTTAGATAGCAACCTTGCCGCTATGTCTCTCAGCACCTGGAATGCAATGTGCACTGACATAATGGATCATAGGCTCACCACCTCCTCTGCTACCTGTCATTGTAACTCGAGCCCCTCGACGAGACAACTCGGTCAAAAAGTAGATATACTCGATATCTATATCAAGAATGTGAGCCCCCACATGGAATACCTATTGGTCTACATCCCACATATGGACTAATTACTCCAGTAATCTCAACTGGGCACTCATGTCCTGGATCTTGAAAAATTTTAGCAGTCCACACTGCCGGAGGGAATTTACCATTCCTGGGTCATTCCCGACGAAGTAATATTCATCCTCATGCTCTCTCTCCTGCCATTCCAACATCCTTACTATAGAAAACTTGAAATGGAACATAAACGAGGCATTAGCATTTTCATCTCTCTCCTGGCATATTTTTATTGGCTGAAGCATCTAAAAAACATTTTTGTTTTGCGCACATCGTAGGCTAGCTAGCCTGTACAACACGGAGTCGCCGTAGTGTAACTCAAAGTTCACCTGCGACGACCTTTAGGTGCAAGTACCCTAGAGAATGCAACCCAAAAAGACATTTCTAACCAATGAAAAGTAAAAATGAATCCATGAAAATTTGAAGGAGATGAAAATTACCTGTCCTGCAAAGACTGTTCGCCAAATGATCAATCGTGCCTTTCGCAATCCATAGTGGAAGTTTGAGGTAAAAAGGGGGTTTTTGGAACAAAGTTTGGGTGGAGTATCAATGAAATGGTAAAATAATTTTTTACTCCATTTTATTAACTTTTTACCTTTAAATTTCTTTTTTTATATTATTTTATGTATTTTGCCTAAACCCTAGACTTCTAATGGTGTTACAAGTGTTTGATTTTTCACAGGTGAGAAATATAGGAGTGGAATTTGAACAAGGACACATATTTTGGGTTTGCTTTTATACATTTGTCATTGGTACAAATCCTTTTAGAGTTTTTTCAGGAAAAACTCCGAGCTTGATTTTTTCTCTTTCTCGTGCTCGTAAATCAATGAGAACGTAGCCGAGTATACTTTTGTCATTTTTTTGTACTCGTGATGGTAAAACGAAAAATGACACCTATGGAGTATCCTTTAATCTCTTTTCACACTCCGTAAAAACGAAAAGATTGCTGAGCAACCTTGTTATCTTCATGCTCGTAAAAGTATTTGAAGAAAACATTTGATGGGTGGTAGATTATCAGTTTTTCGGTCCCATCATATTAACTTATGAAAAAGGAACTCGTGGAGTCCTCTTTAAGTGTTTTTCAGACTCTCTAAATATGAAAACCCCCTGAGTTTTCTCTCTTTGGAATCGTTAAACAAACATCGAAAGACCCATATGGGACCGAATCACTCCTTCTTAGGGTTCATTAAACATACTCCGAGGGACTCATCCGAAGGATGAGCTTAAATCAACACGCATATGTTATCCTCTTCAAGCTTGCGTAAAAATAAAGAGGTACTCGCCAGAAATGGTGGGGGGGATTTGGGAAAGAAATATGTCTTTGTATCTGTGTTAGTGGCAGTAATAGTCACTCTTAAACATGACACCCCCCTTCATCATTTGAATCTGGTTTGGGAAATCCATTCATCTCTCGTTTGAGTATCCACATGTCCATATGTTGGGTCCTCCTTGAGCCAATGCTGCCAAGTCCATTGTCGTTTTGTTCATATGTTCAAGAGAAGTCTATCCTTAATAAGCCTCCTATTGAGTCGGCCATCTGCAGTTATAAATTTTCTACCATGTCAACCTCTCTTGTGTCAGTTTTGAATCATTTCATGCTCTGATCTATCTCAAATATGTTACTCATTTCGTGTCATTGATGGGGGATACATCGAGGCCCTCATGTGACGAGTCTTTTCTTGTTGACTTCAGCTCATTATCTAGGAACCTGACTTAGAAATCATTTAGTACCTTATAGCTTGCATGCCTCAATGGCAGGTTTCTTTGCTTTTGAAAGTGGGTTCACATCATTGTCCCCTGATTAGAAGATTCTCTCAAGTGTTCGACTTCAACTCATTTATTCCCACTCGTTGGATTGTACTGGGGTACCTTGGGAGTCATTGACATCAATGCTGATTTCCCTCTCACTTGTTAATGGTTCTCATCATTGGTCGGTAATCAAGTGGTTTCTACCATGTTCAACTTCAACACCTGTAATCGCATGGTCAGATTCATACTTAGGAATGATGGAAATGAAGACCCTGGGTCACACTATTCTAGTCTAGCCTGTGACGAAGTATTCATGATTTGTATTGACACATAGATCCACTTTGTATGTCTCATGGCTATGTCCGAATTTGAAGTATTTAAAGCATAGATCCACAATGTATTTTGGGTGGCTATGCTGATTTGCGATGACATAGATCCACGATGTATGTTTCATGGCCATGAATTTGACACTTTGTGATCTGAGTATGGGAATTCCTACCTCAGACGATGGTATATTGTTATGTTGATGCTTGACTGTTTGCAGGTTCCCGACTGATGCGCTCATTGTTTCTGACACACACACATTTTACAAAGTATTTTGACTGTCACGAGTTCCAACCTCATACTTTGGATGTCATTCTGGTACACATTATTTTTATCATATTGGTGATCCATTGAAAAACATGTGTTCATGTTCCCAAAAGAGCCTATCTTCATGAGAAAGGTGATTGAATTCTTCTCATCAAAAACCCTATTAAGGAGGGTCGTCGTAGGTTGCATCATAAGTAGGGTGAGATGATGCCTGGTTGTCACACTCTAACCTAAAACTGGTTTGCGATGTCTCTGCATGCTGCTTTAAATCTGGGGTGCAATGATGTTAAAAGGATAAGAAAAGTTTGACCTTCACGAAAGTTTTGGGATCCTACTCACTTCTCTGATTTGATGAGATCATCCTAATATCTTTAACCATATCTCTTTCCCATATATAAGGATGGATTTCTCATGGAAAAGGTTAAGAAAGAAAGTAAGGTTAATGAGGGTTGAATTGGCTAAGATTGTATGAAGAATTATGCATTGGATCATTCTTGAGAGCCTCATTTCAGTTCATCAAGTCATTGTGGATCTTCTTCATCCAAGATTGAAGCAAGTGTGTGTGTTGGAGGAAAGGGTCATCAGAAGGGGACCTTGTGACATCAAGGCTTTGGTCATAATCTCCACTTTCATTATTATATAATACAGTGATATGTTTCTTTCCCATAAAATGCATCTCGTTTTATTGTATGATTCCTTGATCACATACAGAGGTTATCTTTGAGTATGCTATATTTCTTTCACTTTGGTTGGCTTATGCTCCCTTGCAGATCCAACATCACAAGAGCACTGGAGTGGAGCTAGGACGACAACGGCAAGTAAAACCTACATTTAAATGGTATGTTGCATATCTCTTGTTAGATAGTAAAATCAATTATCAGAGCTTAGGGAAAGTGTCATGTTCTATTTTTTTGTTGTTCTAGATCTAAGTGGATATAGGAAGATCTTTTTATGTCCGCATTTAATGATAATTCCCATAACATGAAGGTTTGCAGGTATGTGATCATATACACCAGGTCTATTACAGAGTTACAAATCAAATTTGGATGATGAAATTGATGAGGGATTTTGGTTGAGGTCGAGGTACAGGTTGGTGCATGGTTGATGCACTTGTTTATGGTACATGTTGATTATAGGTTGAGGTACAGGTTGATACATGGTTTATGCATGGTTCAGGTTATTGGTACAGGTTGTTTGGTGCAGGTTGATTGGTACATGTTTACAATAGTATATCTCACAGTGATAGTGTGACAGTGGTTCCATCATTCTACTTATACGTCAGGGTGGTTGGATGGGGCAAGGACATGTGGTTGTAGCCACCTTCCGGTTGTAGACAGAGAACACAGGGGGTTGTAGCCTCCTTCTGGTTGTAGCTAGAGAATTTGGGAGTTGGATCTTCCATCAGGTTGTAGCCTGAGAAACTAGGCGGTGGAGCCTCCTTCTAGTTGCAATTGGAAAACAAAGGAAGTTGGTGCTTATAATGAATGTAATTCTTCAAGACATATAAGAAAAAAAATTATGTGGTTTTCTCCCGCTTTGGGTTTCCATGTAAAAACACTGGTGTACTGTGTATGTGTATGATTGTTAATTTGTTCATTTTTTATTTACTCTGCAAATATTGGATGACAATGCTACATTGATATAACACTTGCATTATATGGTTAAAAAGGATCAGATTGCTCTATTACTGATTCACCCCCCTCTCAATAATCCAACAATTGGTATCAGAGCAAGTTCCTCCAGAAATTAGTTTAACCACTAAAAGGTAGATCATGGAGAACAACAACATGTAAAAAAATGGAATACCACAATTTGATGGACAAAAGTATGCATTTTGGAGAAAAATGATGAAGACATATATACAGGAATAAGGATTTGAAATTTGGGAATCAATTGTAGATGGATACACAACACCGATAGTTTCGCCGACAAATGACAAAGGAGTGAAACTCGGTCAGAATAATTCCAAAGCCACAAATGCACTTTTGAATGGTCTTGGATAATCAATATTCACCAAAGTTGCACATTGTAAATCCGCTAAAGATATTTGGGACAAACTTCAAAATATTTAAGAAGGAGTTTCAAAAGTCAAAGCAACAAAGCTTAAAACTTACAGAGGTCAGTTCAAACAACTAAAGATGAAGGAAGATGAGAATATTGCAACTTACTTTTTACGAGTCGATGAAATAGTAAATGTAATCTTGGCATTGGGAGAAGAAACAAAAGAATCTGTAATTGTTCAAAATGTACTAAGATCTCTTCCTATGAGATTTGACCCTAAGATATCAACACTAGAAGAAATAGAAGATCTAAACTCAATAATCATGGACGAACTACATGGAATCTTCACAACATATGAAATGAGAAATGGACAAGAAAATCCAGATATAAAAGAAGTAGCCTTCAAAGCATCGAAAAGGTCAAAGAAAAAGGGAAAGAAAAATGAAAAAGAACATAGTAGTAGCAGTGGCATCTCAGAAGATGATGAAGAAGCGACCAACTTTGTCAGAAGATTGAACAAGGGAACCAAACAGTAGGTATAGAGACAATATTCCTTTGATTTGTTTTAATTATGATGGTATTGGTCATTTTGATAACAAAAGTCCTCATAAGAAAAAGATACATGATGAATGTTACTCAAATTGAAAACAAACATATAAAGGAAAAAGAACCACAAAGAAAGTTTTCAAGAAAAACTTATGCACCAAAGAAGACATCTCATCATCAGATGAAGATGAAGTTAGTGACAGTGAGACATAAAGAGTTCTATTCATGGCAGTAGAAGACTCTGATAAAGAATACTCTGAAGAATAATATGAAGAGGATGAAGAATAATATGAAGAGGCCGAAGAAGAATATGAAGAGGCAGAAGTTGAGTACCGAGAATAATTGTTGTGTTCCATAGAAGTTATCAGAAGAGAAAAGAAGAAAAACAAGAAACTACAAGCAAAACTAAACAAGAAAGAAGACACTCAGGAACTAGAAAAAATGATCACAAATTTGAAGGTTCAAATTGAAGAAGCACTCAAAGAACAACTAGAAGTAAGAGACAAGATCGTTGGAAATTTTGAAGAAAAACTTGTCACATTAAGAAAGGATATTCAAAAGAAAAATATGCAGAACAACTCAAAAGTTTTGAATGACATTATCAGCAGTCAAAAACATCATCACGACAAGTTCGGACTTGGATACAATTAGACAAAAAATGGATCAAGCTCCAAAACAACAAAACAAGAAACATATCCAAAAAACTATGTAGAAAAAATCAAAGGGGATAGGAAGGTCTACAAATAAAATTACAGGGACACTCCTCCATCGAGAAGATACATATTTCAAAATCAACAACCAAAAGAAACAAATAGGCCTTAGGAAGAAGAAGGATTCATAAGAGTACCTCCTTTCAGAAGATCTTCAACTCCCATGTGTCAAACTGTATTTTTTGATTTATGTTATGCATGTAATAATTTTGGACATAAAGCTGTGAATTGCAGAGCTAACAACAGGAACATAAACAACTTTGAAAGTAATACACAAAAGGGTTATCCAAGAATGCCTAGTGAAACATAGAGAATAAGTTACAACATGTTTGAATCTTTGAGCATTGAAGTGGAATGCTACAAATGTAACAACTTTGGACACATGACCAAATATTGCAAAATGACAGTCCCTCCTAGAGAACCACAAAAGAAAAACAACAGTCACAGAAAAGAACCTCAGAAAAGGACATGGATAAGAAAGAATAATCAGTATAGCAATGAAGAATGCACACTCTCTCTCTACAAGATAAGCAGAAGAAACATGGTTGGTATGTTGACAGTGGCTGTTCAAAACACATGACAGGTGATAGAGACAAGTTTCTTACATTAAGAAAGGAAATAGATGGATTAGTCTCCTTCGAAAATGATGATTCAACTAAAATCATTGGAAAAGGAACAGTCAGAATTGGGAACAAGAATACCAAGGTAGAAAATGCTCTACTAGTAGAAGATATGAAACGTAATCTTCTAAGTGTGAGTCAAATGTGTGACCAATGTCATAAAGTTACTTTTGATTCACAAAAGTGCGAGATAAGAAAGCAAGGTTCAGGAAAATTGATTGCAGCAGCTGCGAGAACTTCAAGAAACATATATGTATTAAGTGAAATTGGAAATGAAAAGTGTTTCCTAGGAAAGGAAGATGAAAGTTGACTATGGCACAAAAGAATGGATCACATACATTTTGATAACCTTGGCAAAGTGAGCAAAAGGGAAGCAGTTAAAGAAATGACCTAGATCACGAAACCAACCAACACTTTATGCAAGGATTGTCAACAAGGAAAGCTAACAAAGACTGGGTTTAAATCAAAATAATATTCAACGACAAGACCACTAGAAATTGTGCATACCGATCTAGTTGGACCAACTACAACAAAGGGTTTAAAAGGTGAGAAATACTTTATGTTATTAGTTGATGATTATACAAGAATGACTGCAGTTTTCCTTCTCAGGAATAAGTCAAAAGCTTTTGAAAACTTCAAGGTCTACAAGGAAATGGTTGAAAATGAAATGGATTCAAAAATAAAATGCTTGAGATATGATAATGGAGGAGAGTTCACTTCAAAGGAATTTATGGATTACTGCAACATGCATGGAATAAAAAGGAAATTCTCTGTTGCTAGGACACCTCAACATAATGAAGTTGTTGAAAGAAAGAACAAGACAATACAAGAAATGGCTCAAACAATGATAATGGATTCCAAATTGACAGATATATTTTGGACATAGACAGTGCATACATCAGTTCACATTCAAAACAAAGTAATGCTCATAAAAAACACTGACAAAACTCCCTACGAGCTATGGAAAGGAAGACCAACAAATGTGAAACACTTCAGAGTATTTGGAAGAAAATGCTACATCAAAAGAGAAGATGGCAGAATGGGAAAGTTTGACTCTCGTGTGGACAAATGAGTACTTGTTGGTTACTCAAGTACAAGGAAACAATACAAGTGTTACAACTTGAGATTGAACAAAGTTGTGGAAAACATCAACATAAAAATTGATGAAACATGTAGACAAGAATTAAAGGAAGAAGAAAATGAATCAATGGAACAGATTCGAAGAAGAAGAAAAAGATGAAAAATAAGTAGAAGGGGAAGATGAAGAGGATCCGATAGAAGAATAAGAGAAAGTTCAACAAGTGCCTCCAAAGACACCTAATAGATGAGTACATAAGAAGCATCCTTCCGATCATATTATAAGAAACAAAGATGCAGGAGTTGAGACTAGAAGAATAATCCATTCACCAGAACAAACACACCTAGAACTCTCATCTACGATTGAACCAACCTGTTTTGAAGAGGATATAAAGGGTGAATTTTGGAATAAGACCATGGATGAAGAATTGGATCAAATAGAGAAAAATGACACTTGGGAATTGGTTCCAAGACCAAAGGATAAGAATGTGATCGACACAAAGTGGGTATACAAGAATAAATTGAATGAATATGGACAATTTACAAGGAACAAAGCTATATTGGTATGTAAAGTATATGCATAGGTTGAAGGAATCGACTTTGAAGAGACATTTTCCCCAGTTGCCAGAATGGAATCAATCTGATTGATTTTAGCTTATGCATGCTCAAAAATATTAAAGTGTATTATATGGACGTAAAATCAACTTTTCTGAATGAGGAACTTGAAGAATAAATCTACATTGAACAACCAGAAGGATTTCAATTTTTAGAGAATGCATATTATGTGTGTAAATTAAAGAAGGCCTTGTATTGTCTAAAACAAGCTCCTAGAGCATGGTACTCTAGACTGGATAAATATCTACAACATCCAGGGTTCATAAAAGGAAGTGCAAACAACAACCTATACATCAAGGTAACTCAAGATAGTATTTTATTAATGGAAGTTTAAGTTGATGATATTATTTTTGGATGTATTAATGAAATGTTAAGCCATAAATTTGCAAAGGCCATGTAGAATGAATTTGAAATGTCATTACTTGGAGAACTACCTTCTTTTTGGGTCTTCATATACGTCAAATCAAACAAGGAATTTTTATTTCTCAAACCAAGTATATCAGAGAAATGCTAAAGAGGTTCATAATGGAAGATTGAAAACCAGTTATCACTCCCATGCAAACCATTTGCAAATTGAGAAAAGATGATAATTCAAAGTCTACAGATCAGAGGCAATACAAGTCAATGATTGGTAGCCTACTATATGTGACAACATCTAGACTAGATGTAATGCAAACAGTTGGATAGGTGGCACGATTTCAAGAAGCACCAAAGGAATCACATGTATTAGCAGTGAAGAGGATTTTCAGATATCTCAAAGGAACATAAGAGTTTGGATTATGGCATCCAAAAGGAAAGGATCTATTACTTATTTCCTACACATATGTAGATTGGGCATGTTTCATTGATGACCGACGAAGCACCAGTGGAGTAGCATTTTACTTGGGTAAGCAAGAAACAATCATCAATATATTTATCTATGGGCGAGGCAGAGTATATTGCAACAACAACATGTTGTACACAGGTTCTATGGATGAAACAAACTCTGACATATATACATGTTGAGTATGATGAGCCCATTCCAATCTATTGTGATAATACAAGCACCATCAGTATCTCAAAGAACCCGATGATGCACTCCAAGACAAATCACATTCCAATAAAGTATCACTTTCTATGGGAACAAGTTGTAGAAAAGAAAATCAGAGTTTAATATGTGGGCACAAAAGAACAAGTGGAAAACATCTTTACAAAACCGCTTCCACAGGAAGCCTTTGAGTATATTTGCCAGAGACTCAGAGTTATTTCTACTCCAAAATGAATGCTTTTGAATTATTATCTTATATGTCTTAGATGTACATGAGGAAGCACCATAAAGAGGACAATTTAGGTTGGGAGATCAGACAAGTCAGTTAGGGGGAGCAACCCTGAATGGAAATATACCTTTTCCATTGATGACAAAGGGGGAGAGATTTATCAGATGCAGAGAACAAAGACATGATTTTAGGGAGAGTGTTGGTCACAGAAATGCAGACATGGTTCCAGGGGGAGAATGAGTGATATGATTCAATATTGCATCATAGTGTTTCCATCAATGCAAAAGGGGGATATTGTTGATTAATTGGGTTGGTTGTCATTGATGTCAACCCTTGAAGAAAGTCCGGTAGCAAATTTCGGTAGCACAAAGATTAATGGACCCAAGTTTGTTTGATGTATAATGGTATGAGTTTTGATATATTTTTATGTAAGACTATTCTATATGGATAGTACATGTCATTCCATTTCCGGTGGTATGTGGAATGTCACATAACTCCTCACAGTTTGAGAGTTATGGCCTTACGAAGTTGAAGGACCCTCATATGATTGGCTTGAAACCCCAAAATGTCAAAGAAGTCAAAGTGCTTGCAAAGAAGAAATTATTTAAATAATAAAGTGAAGTGACAAAGTCAAAGAGGATTATTTAAATAATAAAGTGAAGTGACAACGTCAAAGAGGATTATTTAAATAATAAAGTGAAGTGACAACGTCAAAGAGGATTATTTAAATAATAAAGTGAAGTGACAAAATCAAAGAGGATTATTTAAATTCAAATTGGCACAACTTTGTTTTCAATTCAAATTGGCACCTTATGAGATAATATCTTCACAATTTCAAGGCCATCTCCATTACAACCAACTCCATATCATGAGTGGCATAATTGATTTCATGGTTCTTAAGCTTATGTCATGCATAAGCAATAACTCCTTTTCCTTTATCAAGACTATGCCCGAACCTTATCCACAAGCATATGTACATACATAAATATCTTTGTCCATATTTGACACTATAAGAATTGAGGCACTTGTTAATCGTTTCTTCAATTCTACAATGCGCCACATTGAGGTCCTTTTGGATAAAAATACACTGAAAACTTCAATGATCAATCAATTCAAATTGGCACCATATGATATAATGTATCTAGAATTTCAAGGCCATATATACTACAACCAATTCCATATCATGAGTGGCATAATTGATTTCATGGTTCTTAAGCTTACACAACATTCACCAATTTCCATTTTTCTCTAAAATGATCTGCCAAATTTCTATAGGATAAAAGTATTATACTCTAAAAATATTGCCAAAATTTTCTAAAAAATACATAAAATCATTAGAAATTTAAATATTTTATAACAAATAGCCTTAAAAATTTATAGATAGCATTTAAAAAATAGTAAGATTCACCAAGGTTTCTACATTTTAAATAAAAGTACGAATCGCTAAAAATTTCCTTGTTCAAAAGCATCAATACATATGTTGAAATATTGTAACTGCAAAGAGTATTCTATATATTATTGAGTTATTATTCATTTGATCAATCCCCTTTTGTGGATTGATCATGTCGGGCTCTGTACTTAACCAAATCCCCTTTTGTGGATTGGTCAAACCCTAAATATATTATGAAAATTGAGAAGTCAACCCCCAGGCCTAATTAAACTGGTTTTAATCACTAAGAAGACAAGTCGCCCCCCGGGCATAATTAAAGTGGTTTTAACCACTAAGAAGACAAGTCGGCCCTACCCAGTGAAGAGATACCTTTCTAGTGCATGCCATCTTGTATAAATAAAGGAATCCATTGCCTCATTATCTCACTCACTCATTCACTCAACAAGTGCGCAAGTTTGGTAGTTGTAGTTGGGAGAAGAAGGAAGAGAGAGGCACATTGCTCAATGTTGGATATTCTCTAGTGTTTTGGTTTATTGTCTATCTATATTAAGAAAGTTTTTGCTGGGTTTTCTCCCCTGGGAGGGTTTCCCAGGATAAATGATGTGAATCTCATGATTGTGTTTCTCTCAGTGATACTACCTATTCTATTGTTATCTAGTAAATTGAAAAGAAACCTAATAATATCTCAAAACTTAACATGGAATCATATCTAAGCTAAAGAGGGAACCTTTCACTTGATAAGAAAAAATGTCACTGTTGCCGTACAAGAAAATTAGGGTTTTCTATTGAAGAAGAATTTCATCCTAAAACTCATTAAGGAAGTGCGTCCTAGCCTAGAGAACTCTTTGGAAACCTCAGCGCACTTTTTCAGTGGACATAACCCATGAAAAGTGAAACCCTAGTTTTCACTGGTACAAGAAAACCAGGAAACTAGAACCAATACTAGAAGTACCAATCCAAAATTTCGTTGGCCCAATTTGAAGGGGAAAAATTTGGATTTTCTGAAATCTGACTACACCGAGCTACTCGCGTCAGCCAAGTGCACCTCCTAGTAAGTTCATAATTAAATTCTAAGAATTTTCATTTTTTGGTCATTTTCCTAGCTCCAGGTCAAGATGTCTACAAGCACTAGGCTTGTTGAAAAGATAGAAGGTGTGGAAAACTTATGTGCCTGAAAGTATAGGATTTCACTCATTCTTGAAGAGAATGACCTAGAAAGATTCATTAAATAAGATGTACCATAACTTACCAATATTGCAACTAAAGCAAAACACCAAAAGGACACCGTTAGGGACAAAAGAATAATTGCAGACTCTATAAAAGATCACTTGATTCCTGAAGTGGCTTCAAAGAAAATTCCAAAAGAAAATTTTGATGCCCTAACTAGAATGTATGAAGGAAATAACATCAACCAGAAGATGAATCTAAGAACTCAACTGAAAAGTACAAGGATGCAGAAAGGAGAAATAGTTCAGGAATATTTCTCTAGAATATCACAATTCAAGGAACAACTAGAAGCAATTGGTGATACTCTATATGAATATGAATTCATAATGATAGCCCCTCATTATCTCACAATACCTTGGGATGCGTTCATCCAAACTATTTGTGACAGAAAGGAGAAACTACACTTTGACAGTCTTTGGGAAGAATGTGTTCAAGAAGAAGCAAGAGTAGATAACCGAGAAGCAGTACTATCAAGAGATGAAGATCAAGCCCTAGATTCTCATACTAAAGGATGAATAAAGAGGTCTCACTTCTATAAATAAACTCATCAAAATAAGGAGTCTCACTCCCCAAACAAATTCATCCATAAAGAATCTCACCCTCCAAGGAGATTCCAGAAGTTTCAGAAAGGTCAAAGAAGAGAAAAATATTTCTCATCCTACCAATGTTACCATTGTGACAATATGGGACATATTGCTAAAAATTTTCCAACTAGAAGAGAAGAATACAAGAAGAGAAACAAAAGGCACCATGTCCATAAGGTTGAAGATGAAGAGTGACCCACAAATATGATAAAAGAACATATTGAAGACTATGTCTTAATCTCTGCCCTCTCAGGATCAGTGTCACCTGGTGAGGACACTTGGCTCATAGATAGTGGTGCTTCCAAGCACATGATAGGTCAAAGATACATTCTCTCTTTCCTTATAGAAAAGAACTTTCCCCAGAAAATTACACTTGGAGATGATTACCAGTACCCTATCAAAGGAGTAGGAGAATCAAATTACAAACTTGATTCAAGGACCCCAATGAAGATGAAGGATGTACTATATGTTCCAAGTTTTACAAAGAAATTACTTTATATCTCATCTTTAGATAAGAAAGGCTTCAGATTTGCTTTCATAGATGAAGAAGTTCTTATGTGGCCCAAAGGAAAAACCATAGAAGAAGCAATTGTTATTGGAAAGGAATAAGGTGGCTTGTATAATCTAAAAGGTCACTTAGAAGAAGCCTTGAATCATTCCATTGAGAATCCATGTGAACTTTGGCATAGAAGACTAGCTCACATCAACTACAAGGCATTACCATATGTAAGCAAGGCAGTCATAGGTCTACCATAATTCAAGGTTGACCATGAAGATGTGTGCAATAGATGTGCACAAGGAAAGAACATCAATAATCCTTTCCCTAAGAGAGACAATAAAGCAGAAGGAATCCTAGAGCTCATTCACTCAGATGTATGTGGCCCAATGCCATCGACCTCCATCAATGGGCATGTATACTATGTGTCTTTTATTGATGATTATTCTCGCAAAACTTGGGTTTGCTTTTTGAAATCAAAAGATGAAGTGTTCGGTAAATTCAAGGAATTCAAAGCCTTGATAGAGAATCTCTCTAAAAGAAAGATCAAGATACTTAGGTCAGATAATGGAGGAGAATACACCTCAAAATAGTTTGTAAAATTTTGTAAAAATGTCGAGATCAAGAGGGATCTCACCACTCCCTACAATCCTCAACAAAATGGTGTAGCAGAAAGAAAGAACATAATTATAATGGAAGCAATGAAGACTATGATACATGATCAAGATCTTCCAATGCACTATGGGAAGAAGCAACAAGAACAACGGTGTATGTACAAAATAGATTATCCCATATTTCACTTGGGTTCAAAACCCTCGAAGAGATGTTCTCCGAAAATAAACCAAAAGTAAGCCATCTCAAAATATTTGGCTTTCCAATATTTATGCACATTTAGAAAGAGAAGAGAACCAAGCTGGACCCTTCAGGAAAGAAGGGAATATTCATTGGATATTGTGAGGTCTCCAAGGCCTTAAAAATTTATATACCAGGTTACCATCATATTGAGATCATAAGAGATGTAACCTTTGATGAAGATGAAACACTCAATAAATCAATAATATGCTAGATTGAAGAAGTATATGAAGAATAACCTGTGGCTCCCAGAGTTGAGAACCAGCGATGGAAGTCATAACTTCCCCCGATGAGGATATTCTAGAAGATCATGACATAATAGAATCTCAAGAACCTCCCTAGATTACGGTCTCCTACAAGAGAAATCCAATCTGGGCAAGGGAAATTATTCAAGATGGAGAGAAGTATGGTGCCCCTGAAGGAATCACAAGACAAGTTAAGAAACCCAAGCCATTCTCCAGTTATATGGCTTTGATGTGTGATCTCTTAGAAAGGAACCCACTTGCTTTGAAGAATCCATTCAAAAGCAAGAATGGGCAGATGCCATGACAGAAGAATACCAATCCATTATAAAGAATGATGTATGGGAAATAGTTCCTAGACCAAAGAATAAGGATGTGGTATCTTCCAAATGGCTATATAAGATAAAACATGTTGTTGATGGAAGTATTGAGAAGGTTTGTTGCTCATGGATTTTCTCAAAAGGAAGGCATTGACTATGAAGAGACATTTTCTCCTGTAGCCAGATACACTTCAATCAGAACCATGATATCCCTTGCAACTAAGATGAAATGGAAGTTACACCAAATGGACGTGAAAATAACTTTCTTAAATGGTGTCAAAGAAAAGGAAGTGTATATAGAACAACCTCAAGGGTTTGAAGTTGAAAACATAAAGACTCGTGTATGCAGATTGAAGAAGGCTATGTACGGATTTAAACAAGCTCCTAGAGCTTGGTATGGAAGAATTGACAGTTTCTTAACGAGCTTGGGATTTACCAGGAGTAAAGCTAACTCTAACCTTTACTTCAAGGTTATGAATGATGAAATTGTTATATTGTTGATGTATGTGGATGAGTTATTTCTAACTGGAGAATAAAAGTTCATTACTGATTGTAAGAAGAATCTCATTGTGGAATTTGAGATGAAATACCTTCGCCTAATGCATTATTTCTTAGGTCTTGAGGTTTGACAAAGCCTAGAGAAGACTTTCCTTAACCAAGGGAAGTATGTAGTTGAAATACTGAAGAGGTTTGATATGTTGGAGTGTAAATCCATGAAAACACCCATGGAAACTAAGTTGAAGCTCCTGGTAGATACTTCTTCAGAATTGGTTGATGCTACTTTGTACATACAGATCATTGGATCATTGATGTATTTGACAAATATCATGCCAGATATATGTTTTGTTGTGAACACCTTGAGTCAATTCCTGGTAGAGCCCAGATGTGTTCACCTGGTTGCTGAAAAACATGTGATGATTTACTTGTTGAGATCCCATTTTGTCACTCACCATACACCTCTTTTGGCCATGTATCCCCTACGTAGGCATTGAAATCCAACTTTTGCCCTCCTATTATTACCTTTTTGCTTGCCTAAAGATCCTGATTGTAACATGAGGTAAAAGTTGTTTATTTCGATATTTTTTGAAGTTCTTGATAAATTAATTAGGATCTTTTATCTATAGTTTACCAATGATAAAAATACACTTACCTTTTCAATGCAACATCTGTTCCCGCACTATTCTTGGCCTTTCATTACCTGCACAGGAATTTCGGTACCCTAGATTGTGGCTTTTCCTAGTTGCGCGCGCCCGAGATGGAGTTAGCGACATGGGTATTGTTCTTATGGTTAATGTGATGGGTGTTGACCATTTCCCCTACGCCCAACATTCTTCTATTACATGAAATCGATCCATGAGAAAATCTTCCAAAACAACACCAGATTGGGGTCTGAACTCAACACATGAACGATATCTAAGATGGTTAGAATGATTTCCTAAGATAGAGGAAGTAGTGGTTAGTAAGATATTCTAGTTTTGTTAAGTCATTTTTGGCCTTGAGTTCACGAGAATAGGGGAAAGCAATGTAATCTGATATACTCAAAACTTGATATATATAGAGGGATTCGCTTTGTGTAAAGGACTAATCTATACACACCCTTTGTTGAATATAATAAAAGACTGTGTTACTCATCTCTTGTTATTTTATATTGTGATGGATATATTGTGAGTAAAGAGGGATTTATGTTTGATATTAATTAGAGTTTTGATTTATTCGTGTTCATAATCCTGTGAGTTACTGAATTTCTTTCGCTCACTACTTGGGAAGGCATGGGCCCACCTTTCTTGGTAAGTTGAGTTATATGTATATTACTTTCTCTCTACTTTGCTGTAGTTGTGTTCTTGAATGGATTGGTGTGGAGAAATCATTAGATCATAAGTTTTACTTAAGTTGTGTGTGTTCTTTACCCATTGGGGATTTCTCATAAGTTGTAAATCAAATTTCCCTTAGTACGATGGAAAATCCTTCATATGGATAGATAGATTATGAATGAATGACTATATACTTGCATTTCACCAAAGTATATCTCTTTCTGTATAGACACTTGAGGGTTGCATGTGTTCTAGTACTTGTTATAAGTTTACTTAATCACAAGTATCTAATCTAAATCCTTCACACATTTGATGAATAAGTTAAGTGCTCACCTAATTCACTGGATAAACTGGATTAAGATATTAAACTCATATACTGTGTGTGTGACAACCTGGGGTTATAATGAGATAGATACAGGATTGACTCTGGATTAACAAAGACTGGTTTATTGAGTAAATTCTAAAGATCTGGAATGAGGTGTATGATCACACTGAAACTTCCATAACTTACATCTGCTCAAGAGAAAATACTTCATTGCTTATTTTAAGATAAGAAATATTAATATTAAGAATAGATAGAAGCTTTGTGATGACCTAGTCACATCTTAATAAGCTTTAAATACTCTTTTACTATTGAAAGAATGGATTGTATCTGCAGAGGAATTAGTTACTATATTTGGACTCTGTGGTATTAAGGGAATAAGTTATTAATGGGATCCTGTCTTTGGGGATTTGAGTTATTTGCTTGCTGAGTGTGGTGTGACCTCTATAGGTATTGTAGCAACAAAGAGATGACATTTCAGGGGACAAGAGCTTATTTTAATAGAAGTTCATGTTGTGTGTTTACATTCAAGTATTAACTTTAAATAGAGTGTAAACTGTGTGTTCACATTCCTTGTTGATAGTAGTAAGTTTTTACAGAGTATTGTTATTTTGCTGCTTCATCTACTAATTGAAGTGTCAATCTTTGTGGCAAGACTCTTTCAGAGTCATTCCCTTGCATAATGAGTTATTGTGTGTGGGTAATAATGCAACATCACCTTGTAGTTTGTCCCGCTTGTTGTGAAGTAAGACTCTTAGGTTAAGAATAGGGTTAGTCGTTAAGAAACACTCTCAATTTGATTAGTCTCATGGTAGGTTAGTAACATGATTACATAGAGACTTGAATGGATCCATAAAGTTGACTGATATAAGCATCTGCTTGGGAAATTGCTATTTTGTTTTCATTTTATTTCTCATTGATAAATAAATGATTGCTTTTTATGCATAAAATAGAATTTAAGTGGTTGGTTTCTTAGCTGGTTGTTGAGTATCATTATGGAGTAATGGTTGCTTGGTTTGAGTTTATGCTTGATTAATAGGTTACCTAGTTCTCTTACTCCTGGAAAGACAAGATAGGATATACTTTTGTCATTTGCCTGCACATACTGTGTTTGTAGTTTATCAGTTTACGAACTTGGTTGACATTTATGTGGGAATTTATTACAACAATTAAATAGCCCAACATTTTGGCGCCATTTTCAGGGAATTGCTAAAAGGTAAACTATAAGAAGTTAGTTTTTGTTTCACACTTCGATTGTTTTCTTTGAGTGTTTTGTGCTTTTCCCAGATCGGTGGCGGAAAGATAGTAAGACAGAAGGTAAGAACCTACACTGCCACTATTGTGAGTCCTTCCAAACCCTATCTGGCATATTTTTAACTCATGGTTAGGCCTAGGGATAACAAGGGTAGATTTTAAAAAATTGATTTTCCAGAAAATTTATTTGGTAGCAATAAACCCCCTCCTATTAACCCAGCTGAAAGATACATAGGAAACTCACGGAGGGAAGGTTATACATCAAGGGTGGCCACCCCACATGATCCATATGGATATCGGTGGCCACCCACTTTTTCCAACTGGCTCAAAACAATTTTCTGACAATTTTGGCAATTTACTATTTTTAGCAGTTTTAACTTCCGGGGCCATTTTGAGGGCCTAAATGAAGGTTTTTAGGGATTGAGATCCTAAATGATAAAAAGGGCATGATTGAGCCCCAAAAATGAATCTCCTTGACGATACCTTTTCAATGGGCTATCACACACCTAAAACATAAATCGTATGCAAAAGTTATGACCCCGAGAAGTTGATGTACTAACTTACCCAAACTGGGCCCACATGACTTTTGGTGCTTCATCTCCTAGGGTTAGGTTTTTGGAATTCTTGATTATTGTAAAAATTCCTTCAGAGCCTCATTGTAACCTTCTTCTTGTGAATGCACGTTATCGTCACATCTCTTCTCAGAGATAAGCCGCCACCATTCCAAAGCTTGTTTCCGCTGCATTTTACAGTTTTAGCTTATTTTGTTATTGAATAGAAAACTAGTTTTACTGTATCTCTATTATTTTGTGTTAAGAACCAGTTAATAATATATATTGATTTCATTCTTCTCATAAAATCCAGATCAGTGGTATCAAAGTGGTCTGCTCCTTGTCGTCTTAATGCATGTCCCCAACGAGGTCGAAGTACAAAGAGTTGGGTCTCGAGATTGTTTCTCTTGAGTACAAAAGCTATCACATGCCCAAGCGACCTCCCATGGTAGGAGAAAAGAAAGATGATGGGACAAGATATCCTTTCAAACTGTTGATTGAGGAAGCCCACATGCAACAAAGGAATGAGATGATGGATAGTTTTTCTTAAATCCTTCGGCGACTACCAACAGGCGACGCATCTTCTTCGAACAGAAGCGCCACCCCCTTCAAAATACAAATAAACTTCAATATTCCTATATTTGAAGGTCAGATAGATGCAGATGCTATAGAAAAGTGGTTGAATATACTAGAAGGGTATTTTTCTGTCCATAACTTTTCGAATAGAGAAAAAAATAGTTTTGCGCTCCTCAAAGCTGTTCCCCATGTCAAATATTGGTGGGAAACTTTCTGTGAGCAAAAGGAAACAGAGGAAACCTCATTATTTTCAGTCATGACCACCTGGGAATCCTTCAGGTATGCTATTAAGGGACAATACTACCCTGTCGGAAGTTATGACGACCTGTATACCAAATGGACCACACTGC
Organism: Picea engelmannii; assembly: GCA_009831015.1. NCBI lineage: Eukaryota > Viridiplantae > Streptophyta > Pinopsida > Pinales > Pinaceae > Picea > Picea engelmannii. The sequence goes on along the minus strand of ML798556.1, from coordinate 200,823 downwards.
GGCAAGAAAGAGACCAAGCAGTGCCGAATTTCACAAATATCTTCCATACCTTGCGCACCAAGTTGGGTATCAAAGATTCAGAGCGACATCTGGTGCTCAAGTATCATGATGATCTGCATAGATACATCCAGATTGAAATGGAATTTCTATACATCTCATCCTTGGGCGCGGCCTACCGATATGCCGTCAAAATCGAGTAGAAGCTCAAACAAAAGACGCGGCAATTTGGGCTTGGGAACCCCTCACAACAAAAGCCAGGAAAGGGCGACCCAACCCACCGAACAAAGGACATATAAAATATGGACAGTATCAGGACAACCAGTCCAAGCCATAAGAAAAGAAGGACAATGGAAAGACATAGAAAGATACCGGGAAGTGGTGCGACTTCCATAAGATCCCTTGGAATAACACTGCTGACTACTTCTCAAATCAGTCATTGGTGGCTGAAGTGAAAGCCTCTAAATCAGATGAGGATTCTGAATCTGAGCCAAAACCAGAAAGGGGAAGAAATATCATTGACACGGAACCCAGTGCCACCGTTGTTACCACCAATCTCCAACCTGGTGAACCAGACGAGCAAGAAGAAGGAGATTGCCTCTTCCATTCATAGATGTGGGTAAAAGACACCCCACTGCACTTCATCATTGATAGCGGTAGCCAGAAGAACCTCACCTCAAAAGAGGTCTTCAAGCAGCTAGACCTACCAACAACGTTGTACCCACAACCCTACACCATTGGATGGCTCCACCAAGGAACCGATCTCCATTTCAGCCAACAGTGTCAACTGTCGTATGGGATCAAGCCCTTCAAAGACGAGGTATTGTGTGATGTTGCTCGTCTCAAAGTTTGTGATGTTATTTTGGGCTAACCTTATTTATGGAAACGTCATGCTGTATATGATTCTAGGCCTCGTAGTGTTATTATTACTTTGAACAGGAAATTATACAAGATACCCGAGGCAGTCCCACCTAGTGCTATTTCCTTGATCTCTTCTAAGAAATGCAGGAAGGTAATCTCTCAGATGGGGAAGTTTGTATTCTTCATGATTTGCTCTCAGAATAAGAGAAAGATCACAGCCACATCCAGGGTCTCTACAACCAACCTCTCCACACAACAAAATCCAGTAGATAAGGTCGTGGAAGAATACTCGGATATCTTCTCCTCACCTACAGGGGTACCTCTGCACTGCTAGGTCAAGCACCCCATCGATATAACCACCGATGTACCACTTCCCAATGGCTAGTATATCATCGCTCTTTGTTAGAGAATGAGGATATCAAGCGACAAATCCAAGAACTACTCCACAAGGGGCACATCCGCCCCAGCTCATCACCTTGTAGGAGCCCAATCGTGCTGGTACAAAAGAAATATGGATCCTGGTGACTCTGTATTGATTACCGGGCTCTGAATAAAATCACAGTCAGAAACCTGTTAATATTATGGTAGCTTCGGGAGGTATGAACCTCTATGATGACCTATGACGAGACTAGAATCCTCCGGAAGGAAGCAAAGAATTGAAGGAAACCTTAGACAGGTTGTCGGCTGAACAAATATATTTATATTGAATTTATTGATGCCCAGAAGAAGAAGTCATCTCAGTTAGACTGGCCAGGTCGAACCCAGTTAGACTGGCCAGTCCACTATAAATACAGGGCGCCAATTTCATTATTTGTCATCTCAGTAGTTGCAGTGAGAGAAATATCTGCGCAGGCAGTTGCAAGCAGCAACAGTTTGGTGCGCAGGTTTTCTGGGAGAGCTGGGAAAGTGGTGCGCTAGCTTCTGGGTGGGATCATCTGTTCAGTTTAGTTTCTATTCTTTTGCTTGGTGCATTTAGCCTCTCTTGGATATTGATTGTAGCTAGAATTCTCTTCTCGATCAAGGTCAAGGTGCTCAGAGGGTGGCTTAAGGCCTGTGGTTGGGTGACGAGGGTATCGTCAATGGTTAAACGAGCACAATCCTCTATATTCTAATAGGTTATGAGCCCACACCCCCTTCATTCAGCCTAAAATGCTGGAAGGAAACATAACCGCTAGGTATTGAGCTCATTGAGGAACTTCCACTAGGGTTACTAGCAGGAGCAGCTTCCAAAGAACTGCAACTAGGGTTACTAGCAATAACAGTTGTAGAAACCCTAATTCTCAGATCCGACACCTTGTGATGGATCGTCTTGATCAAGGAGAAGATATCCAGATGTTCCCTAACTCAACACACCTATTGACTTTCTCAAAAGAGAGAAAAGATGCAGTTGAAGTTTTGGATCAAGGCATGACTAGTTATCAGTCAACCGAAGACATGTGCGAAACAATCAGTCTCTTAGATTACTCAGCACTTACCGGGACAATTGAAGACAATATGTGGATAATCGAAAATGGAGCTTCCAGGCACATGACAGGAGATCAAGCTAGACTCTCAGATCTAAATGAGAGAAAGACATCATACAAAGTGGAGCTTGGAGACAAAAGCACCTACCCCGTCGAAGGATTTGGACAAGCCTCCATCGAATTGGAATCAGGTAATCATGTTCACTTAAGCAATGTTCTATATGTACCTAGTTTAGAAAAGAATCTTGTATCAATATCATGTTTAGAAGACAAAGGAAACAAAATATCCTTCATAGATGAAAAGGTGTTATCATGTCATAAAGATTCCAGCATAGAAGATGCTAGGGTTATTGGAAGACGTGAAGGGAATCTATATAGACTACTAGAACGAAATGAAGAATCCCTAGTACATGATGAAGTCAACCCTAATGAGCTTTGGCATAGAAGGTACGCTCATATCAATTATCAAGCATTACCTTTCCTCAGGAAGATGGTTGAAGGGATACCAGAATTGAAGTCTACACACAAAGGAATTTGAAAGGGATGTGCCCTTGGGAAGAACATTAAGAAACCATTCCCAAGTAGCAACAATAGATCTAAGGAAACCCTAGATCTAATACACTCAGATGTTTGCGGTCCAATGCCAGTCAAATCTTTAGGAGGAGCTCTCTACTACTTAAC
>ML798556.1:152553-166801 GCA_009831015.1 Picea engelmannii | reverse complement strand
GCCATCTTCTTGAAACATTTGGACTCATCATGACCATCTTTATTACAAAAGTTGCAATGTCTGTTAGTATTCTTTTTATATTTTGATCATTTGTCACCATTAGGAGCTGAAGTTATCTGAGCGGGTTTGGGACCCTTAGGTTGCTTGTTGTTGTAGCAAGGATGTTGCTTCTTGGGATACTTGGGTTTATCTTTCTGCTGGGCAACTAAGGCTTTGTTTGAGGTACTTGCAGTTTTGATTACTCCAAGTTGTACAAGCTTATCTTCCTCTCTAATCAAGGAAGTAAAAAAGGACTCAAGAGTGGGTTTTACATAAGCTTTCCCTACAACCTCTTTCATGGCATAAAGGTAGATACAAACATAGAATATGCACTACCTAGCTTAGAAAGAATAAGATATATGCAACACTCTTCCTTCATTACTATCTTACATTCTTTACATAAAATTCTGAGTGTTTTAAACTTAGATAGATGGTCTCCAAGGCAAGAAAAATCACTTGGACTCAAGGTCAGTATTTGATTTTCTAACTGTTGTGCTCGAATAATATTGAGTTTGCCAAACACAGATTCAATCTTGTCCCAATCTACTTTGGGGTTATCAATTCCTTGAAGGTGGTACCTTAGATCAGGAGAGATGGACATTCCAATTAGTCCACGTGCTTCATCATTCCTATTATCCCATTTGGATTTCTTATCATCATCAGTGGGGGTTGTTTTCTTTCCCATGGTAATCCGGTACAGGCCTTTACTTCTCAATAAATATTCCATATGGGATTTCCATTGGAAGTAGTTGTTGTTGGTAAGCATGACAATACTTGTAGAAGCCATATTAAATATGTAGATAATGCATATTTAAAACCTGAAACTAATGATCTGGATGGAAAGATCTCGAAAAGTTGTGCGGTTTTTAAAAAAATGGCACTGAAAATGGACTTCCGATGTGAGAGTTATGCCCCTTTTAAAAAAGGCATAAACGGTAACCAAATAACCACGTGATAGTGTAAGCTACTTTATGAAGTGACCCACTTTTATAAAGAGAAGTGGAGATCACTTTTACAATGAGGTTACTTTATAACATAAAAGTTGCATACAAAATAACTCTAAAATAAAATATAAAGCTACTTATAATGATTCACTTTTATACTTGAAGTGAAATGCACTTTACAATTTTTTTTAGCATGAACTTTTTCAAAAAAAGTAACAAAAGAGAGACTTGAACTCAAGACCTCTTGCTTAATAAGGCAAGATTTAACCGAATGGTCTAGCAAAACATATTGTAATGTTCAGAAGGAGGATTGGGGGTGTTGTGGTGGTGGTGGTGGATGGCCTTGGAGAGCATGCTCCAAAAAAACTCTTTTTACACAAGAAAAAAAATTTCGCTTCTCGATGACAACAAGGGTTAGATCTCAGTTAGCTTACCTGGAAGATGCACCTTTTTCTATCTATTTCTGATTTTCCGAGATCGCACAAGGCGCGGGGAAAAGAGAATACACAGATCTAAAAGAGTAGCAGACCAGAAAATAAAAAATACAAACCGAAATAAAATCAAAACTTTGCAAAAATTTAAAAAAAATGCGTATTCAGACTTTATACCTCCGGATCTGACTGTAATGGCCGTATCTTGGGCAAACATAAACCTTTTCGAGTGAAACGAAAAGTTTTTCTGAATGAAACGAGTGCTCTGGATGCAATGGAATAGTTCTCTCAGTCTAGAAATGTACGAAAATTCTAGAAAATGGAGATGAGGCAACTCGGCTTCACGATCTCGATCTACAACATGAGCGGGTCTTCAAACAGGCTCTGATACCATGTTCAACAACACAGGTATTCCAACAGAGGACAAACACCTTCAATAACCACTCAAATAACCAGATCAATTATCAACACACTGATGTTTTCACGTGGTAAAACCCCTACGGGGAAACATCCACAACCCCAGCCAACGCGACCACTTGGAGCAGTTTATTAATGCAAAGAAAAAGATTATAGAGAGATTTTACAAGAGAGTTTCTCACAATCGATCATCAGAAAATGACCCTCCATGATCTTTAAATAGAGATCATCAACCAATTGGGTGTTAAGCCACAGATCAATGGCTGTTAAGATCGAGGAGAGTATGAACCGTCGGATCACTCTATGTCGGGAACATATCGTGACTGTCGGATTTCCTAACTACAAATGCATACTAATGCATACTAAAGAAACAAACTTTTACCTAACGACATATTAGACCAAGTAGATCTTAACTAACTCCTAAGTGTCTAAATATCCTAACACCCTTGGCATAACACTGCTGACTACCGCTAAAAGAAGTCGTTGGTGGCTGAAGTGAAAGCCTTTGAATTAGATGCAGATTCTGACTTTGAGCCAGAACCAGAAAGGGGAAGATGAATCATTGACATGGAACCCAGTGCCACCGTTGCTACCACCACGCTCCATCCTGGTGAACTAGACGAGTCAGAAGAAGGAGAGCACCTCTTCCATTCACAGATGTGGGTAAAAGACACCCGCTGCACTTCATCATTGATAGCGGTAGCCAGAAGAACCTCATCTCAGCAAAGGTCGTCAAGTGGTTAGCCCTGCCAACAATGACACACCCACAACCCTACACCATTGGATGGCTCCACCAAGAAAGTGATCTCAGCGTCGACCAATACTGCCGACTATTGTACGACATCAAACCCTTCAAAGACGAGGTATTCTGTGATGTTTCTCCTCTCAAATTTTGTGATGTTCTTTTGGGCCAACCTTATTTATGGAAACGTCATGTTGTATAAGAGTCGAGGCCTCGTAGTGTTATTATTACTTTGAACAAGAAATTATACAGGATACTCAAGGCAATCCCACCTAGTGTTATTTCCTTGATCTCTGCTAAGTAATGCCAAAAGGTCATCTCTCAGATAGGGAAGTTTCTCTTCTTCATGATTTTCTCTCAGAATAAGCGAAAGATCTTAGTCACATCTAGGGTCTCTGATGCTGACCTCTCCACATAGAAGAAGCAAGTAGATAAGGTCGTGGAAGAATACTCAGATATCTTCTCCTCACCTACAGGGATACCTCTTCACTGCCAGGTCAAGCACCCCATCGATCTGACCCCCAGTGCACTGCTACCCAATGGGCCAGTCTATCGTTGCTCTTTGTTAGAGAATGAGGAGATCAAGCGACATATCCAAGAACTACTCCACAAGGGGCACATCCACCCCAACTCATCACCTTGCAGGAGATCAATTGTGCTGGTACAGAAGAAAGATGGAACCTGGCGACTCAATATTGATTACCGAGCTCTGAATAAAATCACAGTCAGAAACTGGTACCCGATTCCCTGAATCGATGACCTCCTTGATCAACTCATGGGGGCCAAATACTTCAGTAAGATTGATCTGAAGTTTGGCTACCACCAGGTTTTGATATAATAGACATATCTATGGAAGATTGCCTTCAAGTCAAAGGAAGGCCTTTTTGAATGGTTGGTCATGCCCTTTGGTTTGACAAATTCTCCAACCACTTTCATGAGGATGATGGACAATATCCTGCGAGCATTCACCAATACTTTTGTAGTGGTGTATCTGGATGACATTTTGATTTACAACAAGACTTGGGCCGAACACTTACAGTATATTCAGTAGGTTCTGCACACCCTCGGGTAGCACAAGCTATACACCAACTTAGAAAAATGCTCCTTCGGCATGGACATGGTCCATTACTTGGGCTACATCATTGATTAACATGGCATACATGTAGATCTAGCCAAGATCCAAGTCATCCATGACTGGCCAACCCCAACAACACTCACTGAGATTCAGAGCTTCTTGGGCCTTGCCAATTTCTATTGCAGGTTTGTGTTGGATTTCTCCCATATTGCATGGGCCTACAACCAAATGAATAGGGGTGGTGGTAAGGAGAAATTTGCATGGGGCCGGTCCCAACAAAAAGAGTTCGATGATTTGAATTAACACTTGTTCTCAACCCCAGTACTCTCACTACTAGACCTACAACATCCATTTGATACCGAGACAGATGCTTCAGACTATGCTATGGGTGTCGTTCTCACTCATCACAACCACCCCGTGGCCTATCACAGTGAGACACTATCATATATTGTTTGTAAGTACCCTACTTACGACAAATTAATGTACTCCATTGTGTTAGCATGCTGCTAGTGGATACATTACATTCTTGGGAAGGAGATAGTCATCCACATTGATCATAAGCCACTGCAGTTCATGCAGACACAGGGAAAATTGCAGAATGACCACCATCAAAAGTGATCCACATACTTGTAGCAATTCCACCTCGAAATCAAGTATAAAACAAGAAGCATCAATCATGTCGTTGATTGCCTCAGCAGACCGCCAGGAACGAAACTCACCATGGTGCTAGACTCTTGTAGCCATGAGACATCTGGATGGCCCCAACTCTATGAGACAGACCTTGACTTCGCCACCACCTACCAAATTTTGGGTGCAAACGCAGTTGTTGATAATTTCCATCTTCAGGATGGGTTGTTGTGTTGTCTAGGCCATATCTGTGTTCCATCAAGTGAGTGAGTGAAGATGATCTAGGAAACCCACTAGAATCGGGTGGCAGGACACTTCATTGTCGAAAAGACAGTGGCGATGCTACATAAACATTTCTATTGGCTGAAACTTCTATAGGAGGTAATCAAGTATATTAGGTTCTGCACTGCCTGTGCTATTGCCAAACCGACCACAAAGAAACATGGCCTGTACACCCCTCTTCCTACTCCTGACAGGCCATGGGAATCCACCTCAATGGACTACATGTCCGGCCTCCCGTCCACCAATCGGGGAAATGACTATGTTTTTGTGGTTGTTGATCGCTTTTCTAAGATGGTGATTCAGGTTGCCTGCAAGAAGCGAATCACAGTAGAGGCCACTACCGAGCTCTTCTTTGAACGAGTCTGGGTACATTTTGGAATCCCATAAACCATTGTCTCAAATCAGGATAGTTGATTTCTCAACACATTTCGGTTGAGCCTCCGGTCACTGCTGGACACCAAGCTCACCAAATCCACGACCTTCCACCCCAAGAAAGATGGCCAAACTGAGGTTGTAAATCGAATGATTGTGCATATCCTTTGCATGTATAATTCAAATCACCCTCGCACATGGTATGAGAGCCTTCCCTATGTCCAACGTAGCTACAACAGAGCCCTGCATAGCTCAACCATCCACAACCCCTTTCAAGTGGGGTTGGGATTCCAATCATTGGTTCTCATAGATGTTGCACTTCCCCTTGTGGTCACCTCAACCGACTCATCTCCTGCTCCAACTGAAGCTGACAAAGCCACCCGGTTCATTGAGCGGATCCAACACATCTACCAACAGGTTCAGGATATCCTACAGAAGTCCAATGACAAGTATAAACAACGCCATGATCAACATCGGGTGCTGCATAAGTTTTAGGTGGGCGACAAAGTTTGGTTGCACGTGCAGAAAGAAGGCCTTACAAGACCCCATAGAAATATTCTCCCACTCTGTTATGGGCTGTACACTATCACCAAGGCTATGGGGGATAATTCTTTTGAGCTCAACATTCCTCCTTTCCTTAGCCTGTACCCAACGTTCAACGTGGATCTCCTTTGCCCTTAATTCCCACCATTATTGGACACCTCAAAAGTAGCAGAACAACTGACACCAATAGAGATCAACCCCAACTGCATACAATAGGCATCCAATGATTATATTGTGGACATACAGATCAAGGGCACTCTATAACAAAGGATCCAAATTTATCGAGTCGTCAAAGCAGGGCAACTTTTGCACCAAGGCAAGTGGCTCACCGATGGCCAAATTCAACAGAAATTTACTCATCTGATGGGGGATCTAAAAAACATGGAGACCATTGGTTCCTAAGGAGGGATGATATATCCATATGGATATCGGTGGCCACCCACCTTTTCCAACTGGTGCAAAACAATTTTCTAACAATTTTTGCAATTTATTTTTAGCAGTTTAAACTTCCGGGGCCATTTTGAGGGCCTAAATGAAGGTTTTTCGGGATCGATCTCTTCAATTATCATTGAAGGCATCATTTATCCCCCAAAATTAATCTCCTCTATGATACCTTTCAAACGGGCTATCACACGCCTAAAACAGATATCATATGCAAAAGTTATGACCCCGAAAAGTTGATGTACTAACTTACCCAAACAGGGCCCACATGACTTTTGGCGCTTCATCTCCTAGGGTTAGGTTTTTGGATGTCTAGGGTTTTGGGAATTATTTCTTATTGTAAAAAGGCCTTCATATCCTCATTGTAACCATCTTATTGTGAATGTGCACTTTCTTCACATCTCTTCTCAGAGATAAGCCGCCACCATTCCAGCAAGCTTGTTTCCGCTGCATTTTACAGTTTCAGCTTATTTCGTTATTGAATAGAAAACCAGTTTTACTGTATATCTGTTATTTTGTGTTAAGAACCTATTGATAGTTTGTATTCATTTCTTTCTTCTCATAAAATCTATTTCAGTGGTATCAAAGCGGTCTGCTCCTTGTCGTCTTAATGTATGTCCCCAACGAGGTCAGAGTACAAAGAGTTGGGTCTCGAGCTTGTTTCTCTTGAGGACATAAGCTCTCGCATGCCCAAGTGACCTCCCATGGAAAGAGAAAATAAAGATGGAGAGACAAGAGATCCTTTCAAACTTTTGATTGAGGAATCCCTCACACAATAGAGGAATAAGATGATGCATAGTTTCACGTAAATCCTTTGGCGGTTACCAATAGGCGACACATCTTCTTCGAACGGAGGAACCGCCCCCTTCAAGGTACAAATAAACTTTTATATTTCTATATTTCAAGGTCAGATAGAAGTAGATGTTGTAGACAAGTGGTTGAATATACTAGAATGGTATTTTTCTGTCCATAACTTTTTGAATAGAGAAAATATTACTTTTGCGCTCCTCAAAGTCATTCCCCATGTCAAAGATTGGTGGGAAAATTTCTGTGAGCAAAAGGAAACAGAGGAAACCTCGTTATTTTCAGTCACAACCACCTGGGAATCCTTCAAGGATCCTATTAAGGAACAATACTACCCTATTATAAGTTATGACAATTTGTATACCCAATGGACCACACTGCGACAAGAAAGAGACCAACAGTGCCAGATTTCACAAATATCTTCCATACCTTGCGCACCAAGTTGGGTATCAAATATTTAGAGTGACATCTGGTGCTCAAGTATCATAGTGCTCTGCATAGATACATCCAGACTGAAATGGAATTTCTAGACATCTCATCCTTGGGCGCGGCCTACCGATATGCCATCAAAATCGAGCAGAAGCTCAAACAAAAGACACTACAATTTGGGCCTGGGAACCCCTCACAACAAAAGCCAGGAAATGGTGACCCCAACCCACCGAACAAAGGACAAAGAAAATATGGACAGTATCGGGACAACTAGTCCAAGCCACAAGCAAAGAAGGACACCAGAAAGACAAAGAAAGATACCGAGAAGTGGTGAGACTTCCATAAGAGCCCTTGGAATAACACTGCTGACTGTCGCTCAAATAAGTCATTGGTAGCCGAAGTGAAAGCCTCTGAATCAGATGTGGATTCTGACTCTAAGCCAGAACGAGAAAGGGGAAGACATATCATTGACGTGGAACCCAGTGCCACCGTTGCTACCACCATGCTCCAACCTGGTGAACCAGACGAGCCAGAAGAAGCAGAGTGCCTCTTCCATTCACAGATGTGGGTAAAAGACACCCCGCTGTACTTCATCGTTGATAACGGTAGCCAGAAGAACCTCATCTTAGCAGAGGTTGTCAAGCGGTTGGCCTTGCCAACAACGCCGCACCCACAACCCTACATTGGATGGCTCCGCCAAGAAATCTATCTCCGCGTCAGCCAACAGTGCTAACTATCGTATGACATCAAACCCTTCAAGGACGAGGTAATGTGTGATTTTTCTCCTCTCGAAGTTTGTGATGTTCTTTTGGGCTAACCTTATTTATGGAAACATCATGTTGTATATGAGTCTAGGCCTCATAGTGTTATTATTACTTTGAACAGGAAATTGTATAGGATACTCGAGGTAGTCCCACCTCGTGCTATTTCCTTGATATATGCTAAGAAATGTAGGAAGGTCATCTCTCAGATGGGGAAGTTTCTCTTCTTCGTGATTCGCGCTTAGAATAAACAAAATATCACAGCCACATCCAGGGTCTCTGCGGATGACCTCTCCACACAGCATAAGCAAGTAGATAAGGTCATGGAAGAATACTTGGATATCTTCTCCTCACCTACAGTGGTACCTCTGCACTCCCAGGTCAAGCACCCTATCGATCTGACCCCCAACACACTACTGCCCAATGGGCCAGTCTATTGTTTCTCTTTGTTAGAGAATGAGGAGATCAAGCGACAGATCCAAGAACTTCTCCACAAGGGGAACATTTTCCCTAGCTCATCACCTTGCGGGAGCCCAATCGTGCTGGTACAGAAGAAAGATGGAACCTGGAGAATCTATATTGATTACCGGGCTCTTAATAAAATCACAATCAGAAACCAGTACCCAATTCCCTGAATCGATGTCCTCCTTGATCAACTCATGGGGGCCAAATACTTCAGTAAGATTGATCTGAATTCTGGCTACCACCAGGTCCCTATAGAAAAGACAGATGTATGGAAGACCACCTTCAAGTCAAAGGAAGGCCTTTTTGAATGGTTGGTCATGTCCTTTGGTTTGACAAATGCTCCAACCACTTTCATGAGGATGATGGACGATATCCTGCGACCATTCACCAATACTTTTGTAGTGGTGTATTTGGATGAATTTCTAATTTACAACAAGACTTGGGCCGAACACTTGCAACATATTCAACAGGTTTTGCACACCCTGCGGTAGAACAAGCTATATGCCAACTTGAAAAAATGCTTCTTTGGCATGGACAGGGTCCATTACCTGGGCTACATCATTGATCAACATGGCGTACATGTGGGACAAGATCCAAGTCATCCGTGACTAGCCAACCCCAACAACACTCATTGAGATTCATAGCTTCTTGGGCCTTTCCAATTTCTACCATAGGTTCATGTTGGGTTTCTCCCATATTGCATGGGCCCTCAGCCAAATAAACAGGGGTGGTGTTAAGGAAAAATTTGTTTGGGGCTGATCCCAACAAAAAACGTTCGATGATTTGAAGCAAATCTTGTGCTCAACCCCAATACTTTCACTACCAGACCTACAACATCCCTTTGAGATCAAGATAGATGCTTTAGACTATGCTTTGGGTGCCGTTCTCACTCATCACAACCACCCCATGGTGTATCATAGTGAAACATTGTCAGATACAGTCTGTAAGTACCCTACTTATGACAAAGAAATGTACTCCATTATGAAAGCATTCCACCAGTGGAGACATTACATTCTTGGGAAGGAGACAGTCATTCACAATGATCATAAGCCACTACAGTTCATGCAAACACAGGGAAAATTGCAGAATGACCGCCATCAAAAGTGGTCCACATACTTGTAGCAATTCCACCTCAACATCAAATATAAAACAAAAAGCACCAATCGCGTCATTGATTGCCTCAACATACCTCCAGTCACGACACTCACCACGGTGCTAAACTCTTATGGCCATGGGACATATGGATGGCCCCAACTCTATGAGACAAACCCTGACTTCGCCACCAAATACCAAATGTTGGGTGCAAACGCAGTTGTTGATAATTTCCATCTTCAGGATGGTTTGGTGTGTCATATGGGCCATATCTGTGTTCCATCAAGCGAGCGAGCGAACCTGATCTGGGAAGCCCACTACAGTCGGGTGGAAACACACTTCAACATTGAAAAGACAGTGGTGATGCTATAGAAACATTTCTACTGGCTGAAACTTCGATAGGAGGTCAGCAAGTAAATTAGGTCCTGCACTGCCTGTGCTATTGCTAAACCGACCACTAAGAAATAACGCCTGTACAACCCTCTTTCTACTCCCAACAAGCCATGGGAATCCACCTCAATAGACTACATGTCGGGCCTCCCATCCACCAAGCGGGGAAATGAATGTGTTTTTGTGGTTGTTGATCGCTTTTCTAAGTTGGCGATTCTGGTTGGCTGCAAGAAGAGAATCACAACATAGGCCACTACCAAGCTCTTCTTTGAACGAGTCTGGGTACATTTTTGAATCCCACAAACGATTGTCTAATATCAAGATAGTCGATTTCTCGACACATTATGGTCGAGCCTCTGGTCACTGCTGGACACCAAGCTCACCAAATCCATGACCTTCCACCCCAAGACAGATGGCCAAACTGAGGTTGTAAATCGAATGATTGTGCATATACTTCACATGTATAATTCAAAGCATCGTCACACATGGGATGAGAGCCCTCCTTATGTCTAGCATAGATACAACCGAGCCCTGCATATCTCAACCAACCACAACCCCTTTCAAGTAGGGTTGGGATTCCAACCATTGGGTCCCATAGATGTTGCACTTCCCCTTGCGATCACCTCGACTGACTCATCTCCTACTCCAACTGAAGCTGACAAAACCACCCGGTTCATTGAGTGGATCCAACACATCCACCAACAGGTTCAATATATCCTATAGAAGTCCAATGACAAGTACAAAAAACACCATAATCAACATCGGGTGTCACATAAGTTTCATGTGGGCGACAAAGTTTGGTTTCACTTGCAGAAATAACTCCTTACAGGACCCCATAGGAATCTTCCCCCACTCTGTTATGGTCTGTACACTATCACCAAATCCATGGGGGATAATTATTTTGATTTCAACATTCCTCCTTTCCTTGGCCTGCACCTAGTGTTCAACGTGGATCTCCTTCGCCCTTATTTTCCACCATTACTGGACACCTTAGAAGTAGCAAAACAACTAACACTAAGAGAGCTCAACCCCAACTGCATACAACAGACATCCAATGATCATATTGTGGACAAACAGATAAAGGGCACTCAACAACAAAGGATCCAGCTTTATCGAGTCGTCAAAGTGGGGCAGCTCCTACACCAAGGCAAGTGGCTCACCCGGGGCCAAATTCAACAGAAATTTCTTCATCTGATGGGGGACCTCAATGCAATGGAAACCATTGATTCCTAAGGAGGAAGTATTGATCCAAATGGATATCAGTGGCCACCCACCTTTTCCAACTGGCTTAAAACAATTTTTTGACAATTTTGGTAATTTACTATTTTTAGCAATTTTAACTTCTGGGGCCATTTTGAGGGCCTAAATGAAGGTTTTTCAGGATCGAGCTCCTCAATTATAGTTGAAGGAATGATTGAGCCCCCAAAATGAATCTCCTCAATGATAAATTTCCAATGGGCTATCACACGCCTAAAACGGAGATCGTATGCAAACGTTACGACCCCAGGAAGTTGATGTACTAACTTACCCAAACGAGGCCCACATGACTTTTGGCGCTTCATCTCCTAGGGTTAGGTTTTTGAATGTCTAGGGTTTTTGGAATTCCTTCTTATTGTAAAAATCCCTTCAGAGCCTCATTGTAGCCTTCTTCTTGCGAATTCATGTTGCCGTCACATCTCTTCTCAGAGATAAGTCGCCACCATTCCAGCAAGTTTGTTTCTGTTGCATTTTACAGTTTCATCTTATTTCGTTATTGAATAGAAAACCGGTTTTACTATATCTATGTTATTTTGTGTTAAGCACCTATTAATAATATGTATTCATTTCATTCTTCTCATAAAATCTATATTAGTGATATCAAAGCGGTCTTCTCCTTGTCATCTTAATGCATATCCCCAACAAGGTCAGAGTACAAAGAGTTGGGTCTTGAGCTTGTTTCTCTTGAGGATAGAAGCTCTCGCACGCCCAAGCGAACTCCCATGGTAGGAGAAAAGAAAGATGACGAGACAGGAGATCCTTTCAAATTGTTGATTGAGGAATCCCTCACGCAATAGAGGAACGAGATGAAGGATAGTTTCGCATAAATCCTTCGACGACTACCAACAGGCAATGCATATTCTTTGAACGGAGGTGCCGCCCCCTTCAAGGTACAAATAAAATTCGATATTCCTATATTTGAAGGTCATATAGATGAAGATACTGTAGAGAAGTGGTTGAATCTAATAGAAGGGTATTTTTCTGTCCATAACTTTTTGAATAGAGAAAAGATTACTTTTGTGCTCCTCAAAGTCATTCCCCATGTCAAAGACTGGTGGGAAACTTTCTGTGAGCAAAAGGAAACAGAGGAAACCTCATTATTTTCAGTCATGACCACCTGGGAATCCTTCAGGGATGATATTAAGGAACAATACTACCCTGTCGGAATTTATGACGACTTGTATACCAAATGGACCACACTGCGGAAAGAAAGAGACCAAGCAGTGCCAGATTTCACAAATATCTTCTATACCTTGTGCACCAATTTGGGTATCAAATATTCAGAGCAACATCTGGTGCTCAAGTATCGTGGTTCTCTACATAGATACATCCAGACCGAAATGGATTTTTTGGACATCTCATCCTTGGCCGTGGCCTACCGATATGCCGTCAAAATCGAGCAGAAGCTTAAACAAAAGACACGACAATTTGGGTTTGGGAACCCCTCACAAAAAAAGCCAGGAAAGGGCGGCCCCAACCCACTGAACAAAGGACAAAGAAAATATGGACAGTATCAGGACAACCAGTCCAAGACACAAGCAAATAAGGACACCGGAAAGACAAAGATACCAGGAAGTGGTGCCACTTCCATCAGAGCCCTTGACATAACACTGCTGACTGTCGCTCAAAGAAGTTGCTGGTGGCCGAAGTGAAATCCTCTGAATCAGATGCAGATTCTGACTCTGAGCTAGAACCAGAAAGGGGAAGAAGGAAAATTGATGCGGAACCCAGTGCCATCGTTGCTACCACCAAGCTCCATCCTGGTGAACCAGACGAGCCAGAAGAAGGAGAGCGCCTCTTCCATTCACATAGTGGTAGCCAGAAGAACCTCATCTCAGCAGAGGTCGTCTAGTGGCTGACCCTGCCAACAACGCCACACCCACAAGACTACACCATTGGATGGCTCTTCCAAGGAAGCGATCTCCGCGTCAGCCAACAGTGCCACTGTCGTACGACATTAAGCCCTTCAAAGATGAGGTATTGTGTGATGTTTCTCCTCTCGAAGTTTGTGATGTTCTTTTGGGCCAACCTTATTTATGGAAACATCATGCTATATGTGAGTCTAGGCCTCATAGTGTTATTATTACTTTGAATAGGAAATTGTACAGGATACCCGAGGTAGTCCCACCTAGTTCTATTTCCTTGATCTCTACTAAGCAATGCAGGAAGGTCATATATTAGACGAGGAAGTTTGTCTTTTTCGTGATTCGCTCTTAGAATAAGCAAAAGATCACAGCCACATCCAGGGTCTCTATGGCCGACCTCTCCACATGGTAGAAGCAAGTAGATAAGGTCATGGAAGAATACTTAGATATCTTCTCCTCACCTACAGGGGTACATCTGCACTGCCAGGTCAAGCACCCCATCAATTGGACCCCCAGTGCAATGTTTCCCAATGGTCCAGTCTATTGTCGCTCTTTGTTAGAGAATGAGGAGATCAAGCGATAGATCCAAGAAATTATCCACAAGGGGACCATCCACCCTAGCTTATCACTTTGCGGGAGCCCAATCATGCTGGTACAGAAGAAATATGGAACTTGGTGACTCTATATTGATTACCATGATCTGAATAAAATCACATTCAGAAACTGGTACCCAATTCCCCGAATTGATGACCTCCTTGATCAACTCATGGGGGCCAAATACTTCAGTAAGATTGTTCTGAAGTCTAGCTACCACAAGGTCCCGATAGAAAAAATAGATGTATGGAAGACCACCTTCAAGTCAAAGGAAGGCCTTTTTGAATGGTTGGTCATGCCCTTTGGTTTGACAAATTCTCCAACTACTTTCATGAGAATGATGGATGATATCCTGCGACCATTCACCAATACTTTTGTAGTGGTGTATATAGATGACATTCTAATTTACAACAAGACTTGGGCCAAACACTTGCATCATATTCAATAGGTTCTGCACACCCTGCGACAGCATAAGCTATACGCCAACTTGGAAATATTCTCCTTCGGCATGGACATGGTCCATTAGCTGGGCTACATCTGTGGTATACCTAGGGAGGTAATATGGGGTACCTAGGGAGGTACCCAATGGGAATGTAGTTATGTGTTATTAGTGGAAGTCATTTAATATATGGGAATGTGGTCATTGAATGTAAGGTGGACTAGGTCCACTATATTAAT
>ML798556.1:137953-150778 GCA_009831015.1 Picea engelmannii | reverse complement strand
CATTTAATATATGGGAATGTGGTCATTGAATGTAAGGTGGACTAGGTCCACTATATTAATAAAGACCCACTATGGTAGTTGGATGTAATAAATGTGAGAAGGCTCTCTAGAAGGTTCCTAGGAGATAGGGAGAGCTATATAAAAAAGTCTAGGCAATGCAATAAAACAGAGTGAAGAATATTGTGATTGTACAAGCAAGGATTGCTTGAGGAGTTTTATCCTTCCATAAGGATTAATATATGGTGTTACCCTACCTCAAGGGTTTTGGATATTTCTTGTGTTCATGTTATGGTGAATGGTTTATGGTTTATTCTTGGTTATTTCTTAAGTATATTTGCAGATCTAGTTTAGGTACTTAACAACATCATTGATCAACATGGCGTACATGTGGATCCAACCAAGATCCAAGTCATCCGTGACTGGCGAGCCCCAACAATACTCATTGAGCTTCAGAGCTTCTTGGGCCTTGACAATTTATATCGCGGGTTCGTGTTGGGTTTCTTCCATATTGCATGGGCCCTTAGCCAAATAAACAATGGTGGTGGTAAGGTGAAATTTGCGTGGTGCCAGTCCCAACAATAAGTGTTCGATGATTTGAAGCAGCAGTTGTGCTCAGCTCCAGTACTTTCACTACCAGACCTGCAACATCCCTTTGAGATCGAGACAGATGCTTCATACCATGTTTTGGGAGGTGGTCTCACTCAACACGACCACCCCATGGCCTATCATAGTGAGACATTGTCAGATATTGTCCGTAAGTACCATACTTACAACAAATAAATGTACTCCATTGTGCAAGCATGCCGCTAGTGGAGACATTACATTCTTGGGAAGGAGACAATCATCCAGATTGATCATAAGCCACTGTAGTTCATGCAGGAACAAGGAAAATTGTAGAATGACCGCCATCAAAAGTGGTCCACATACTTGTAGCAATTGCACCTCAACATCAAGTATAAAACATGAAGCACCAATTGCGTCGTTGATTGCCTCATCAGACCACCAGTCATGACACTCACCAGGGTGCTAGAATCTTGCGGCCATGAGACATATGGATGGCCCCAACTCTATGAGACAAACCCTGACATCGCCACCACCTACCAAATGTTGGGTGCAAACGCAATTTTCGATAATTTCCATCTTCAGGTTGGGTTGTTGTGTCATCTGAGACATATCTGTGTTCCATCAAGTGAGCGAGTGAAGCTGATTTGGGAATCCACTACAGTTGGGTGGTAGGACACTTCAGCATCGAAAAGACAGTGGCGATGCTACATAAACATTTCTATTGGCCGAAACTTTGATATTAGGTCAACAAGTATATTAGGTCCTACACTGCCAGCACTAGTGCCAAACCAACCATTAAGAAATAGGGCATGTACACCCCTCTTCCTACTCCTAACAGGCCATGGGAATCCATATCAATGGACTACATGTCGGGCCTCCCGTCCACCAAGCGGGAAAATGACTGTGTTTTTGTGGTTGTTGATCGCTTTTCTAAGATGGAGATTCTAGTTGCATGCAAGAAGAGCATCACAGTAGAGGCCACTTCCAAGCTCTTCTTTGAATGGGTTTGGGTACATTTTGGAATCCCACAAACCATTGTCTCAGATCAGGATAATCAATTTCTCATCACATTCTAGTCGAGCCTCTCGTCACTGCTGGACACCAAGCTCACCAAATCCATGACCTTCCACCCCAAGACAGATGGCCAAATCGAGGTTGTAAATCAAATGATTATGCATATCCTTCACATGTATAATTCAAAGCACCCTCATACATGGGATGAGAGCTTTCCCTATGTCCAACATAGCTACAACCGAGCCCTGCATAGCTCAACCGACCATAACCCTTTTCAAGTGGGGCTGGGATTCCAACCATTAGGTCCCATAGATGTTGCACTTCCCCTTGCAATCACCTCGACTGACTCATCTCCTGCTCCAACTGAAGCTGAAAAAGCCACCCAGTTCATTGAGCGGATCCAACACATCTTCCAACAGGTTCAATATATTCTACAGGAGTCGAGTGACAAGTACAAACAACGCTATGATCAACATCGGGTGTTGCATAAGTTTCATGTGGGCGACAAAATATTTTTGCACTTGCAGAAAGAACGCCTTACATGACCCCATTGGAAGCCTCACCCACTCTGTTATGGGCCATACACTATCACCAAGGCCATCGGGGATAATGCTTTTGATCTCAACATTCCTCCTTTCCTTGGCCTGCACCCAATGTTCAACGTGGATCTCCTTCGCCCATATTTCCCACCATTATTGGACACCTCAGAAGTAGCAGAAAAACTGACACAAAAAAAAATCAACCCCAACTGCATACAATAGACATCCAATGATCAGATTGTGGGTAGATAGATCAAGGGCACTCGACAACAAAGGATCCAGCTTTATCGAGTCTTCAAAGCAGGGCAGCTCCTGCACCAAGGCAAGTGGCTCACTTGGGGAAAAATTCAACAGAAATTTCTTCATCTGATGGGGGAACTCAATGCAATGGAGACCATTGATTCATAAGGAGGGAGGATTGATCCAGATGGATATTGGTGGCCACCCATCTTTTCCAACTGGCTCAAAACAATTTTCTGACAATTTTGGCAATTTACTATTTTTAGTAGTTTTAACTTTCGAGGCCATTTTGAGGGCCTAAACAAAGGTTTTTTGGGATAGAGCTCCTCAATGATAGCCAAAGGCATGATTGAGCCCCCAAAATCAATATCCTCGATGATACCTTTCCAACGGGATATCACACGCCTAAAACGAAGATTGTATGCAAACGTTACGACCCTAGGAAGTTGATGTACTAACTTACCCAAATGGGGCCCACATGACTTTTGGCGCTTCATCTCCTAGGGTTAGGTTTTTGGATGTATAGGGTTTTTGGAATTCTTGCTTATTGTAAAAAGGCCTTCAGAGCCTCATTGTAACCTTCTTCTTGCAAATGCGCACTGCCGTCACATCTCTTCTCAGAGATAAGACGCCACCATTCCAACAAGCTTGTTTCCGCTGCATTTTACAGTTTCAACTTATTTTGTTACTGAATAGAAATCCAGTTTTACAGTATCTCTATTATTTTGTACTAAGAACCTGTTAATAATCTGTATTCATTTTGTTCTGCTCATAAAATCTAGATTAGTGGTATCAAAGCAGTCTTCTCCTTGTCGTCTTAATGCATGCCCCCAACTAGGTTAGAGTACAAAGAGTTGGGTCTCGAGCTTGTTTCCCTTGAGGACAGAAGCTCTCACATGGCCAAACAACCTCCCATGGTAGGAGAAAAGAAAGATGACGGGATAAGAGATATTTTCAAATTGTTGATTGAGGAATCCCTCACGCAATAGAGGAACGAGATGATGGATAGTTTCACGTAAATCCTTCAGCGACTACCAACAGGCGACACATCTTCTTAAAACGGAGGCGCCACCCCTTAAGGTACAAATAAACTTAGATATTCCTATATTTGAAGGTCAGATAGATGCAGATGTTGTAGACAAGTGTTGAATCTACTAGAAGGGTATTTTTCTGTCCATAACTTTTTGAATAGAGAAAGATTACTTTTGCGCTCCTCAAAGCCGTTTCCCATGTCAAAGATTGGTGGTAAAATTTCTGTGAGCAAAAGGAAACAGAGGAAACCTCATTATTTTCAGTCACATCCACCTGGGAATCCTTCAAGGATGCTATTAAGTTACAATACTACCCTGTCGGAAGTTATGACGACCTGTATACCAAATGGACCACACTGCAGCAAGAAAGAAACCAAGTAGTGCCAGATTTCATAAATATCTTCCATACCTTGTGCACCAAGTTGGGTATCAAAGATTCAAAGAAACATTTGGTGCTCAAGTATCATGTTGCTCTGCATAGATACATCCAAATCAAAATGGAATTTTTGGACATCTCATCCTTGGGGGCAGCCTACCGATATGTCGTCAAAATCGAGCAGAAGCTTAAATAAAAGATGCGACAATTTGGGCCTGGGAATCCCGCACAACAAAAGCCAGGAAAGGGTGGCCCCAAATCACTGAAAAAAGGATAGAGAAAATATGGATAGTATCAGGACAACCAGTCCAAGCCGCAAGCAAAGAAAGACACCATAAATACAAAGAAAGATACCAGGAAGTGGTGCGACTTCCATAAGAACCCTTGGCATAACACTGTTGACTGCTGCTCAAAGCAGTCTCTGGTGGCTGAAGTGAAAGCCTCTGAATTAGATGCGGATTCTGACTCTGAGCCAGAACTAGAAAGGGTAATATGGATACCACCAAGCTCCATCCTGGTGAACCAGATGAGCCTGGAGAAGGAGAGTGCCTCTTCCATTCACAGATGTGGGTAGAAGACACCTTGCCGCACTTCATCGTTGATAGCGGTAGCCAGAAGAACCTCATCTCAGCAGAGGTTGACAAGCGGCTGGCCCTGCCAATAATGTTTCACCCACAACCCTACACCATTGGATGGATCCGCCAAGGAAGCAATTTCTGCGTCAGCCAACAGTGTCGATTGTAGTTAGACATCAAGCCCTTCAAAGATGAGATATTGTGTGATGTTTCTCCTCTTGAAGTTTGTGATGTTCTTTTGGGCCAACCTTATTTATGGAAACATCATGTTGTATATGAGTCTAGGCCTTGTAGTGTTATTATTACTTTGAAAAGGAAATTGTAAAGGATACCCAAGGTAGTCCCACCTAGTGCTATTTCCTTGATCTCTGCTAAGCAATGCAGGAAGGTCATCTCTCAGATGAGGAAGTTTGTATTCTTCGTGATTCTCTCTCAGAATAAGCAAAAGATCACAACCACATGCAGGGTCTCTACGGTCGACCTCTCCACATAGTAGAAGCAAGTATATAAGGTCATGGAATAATAATCATATATCTTCTCCTCACCTACAGGGGTACCTCTGCACTTCCAGGTCAAGCACCCCATAGATCTGACCCCCGATGCACTACTACCCAATGGGACAGTCTATCGTCACTCTTTGTTAGAGAATGAGGAGATCAAGAGACAGATCCAAGAACTACTCCACAAGGGGCACATCCGCCCCATCTCATCACCTTGCGAGAGCCCAATCATGCTGGTACAAAATAAATATGGAACCTGGTGACTCTGTATTGATTACCGGGATCTGAATAAAATCACAGTCAAAAAATGGTACCCGATTCCCCGAATCGATGACCTCCTTGATCAACTCACCGGGGCCAAATACTTCAGTAAGATTGATCTGAAGTCTGGCTACCACTAGGTCTCAATAGAATAGACAGATGTATGGAAGACTACCTTCAAGTCAAAGGAAGGCCTTTTTGAATGGTTGGTCATGCCCTTTGGTTTGAAAAATGCTCCAACCACTTTAATGAGGATGATGGATGATATCCTGCAACCATTCACCAATACTTTTGTAGTGGCGTATCTGGATGACATTCTAATTTACAACAAGACTTGAGCCAAACACTTACAACATATTCAACATGTTCTGCACACTTTGTGACAACACAAGCTATACGCCAACTTGGAAAAATGCTCCTTTGGCATGGACAGGGTCGATTACCTGGGCTACATCATTGATCAACATGGTGTACATGTGGATCCAGCCAAGATCCAAGTAATTCATGAATGGCCAGCCCCAACAACACTCATTGAGATTCAGAGCTTCTAGGGCCTTGCCAATTTCTACCGCAGGTTTGTGTTGGGTTTCTCCCATATTTCATGGCCCCTCAGCCAAATAAAAAAGTGTGGTGTTAAGGATAAATTTGCATGGGGTCGGTCCCAAAAACAAGCGTTCGATGATTTGAAGCAACGCTTGTGCTCAACTCCAGTACTTTCACTACCAGACCTGAAAAATCCCTTTGAGATCGAGACATATGCTTTAGACTATGTTGTGGGCACCATTCTCACTTAGCACGACCACCCCATGGCCTATCATAGTGAGACACTGTCAGATACTGTCCATAAGTACCCTACTTATGACAAATAAATGTACTCCATAGTGCAAGCATGCCGCTAGTGGAGACATTACATTCTTGGGAAGGAGACAATCATCCACATTGATCATAAGCCAGTACAGTTCATGCAGACACAGGGAAAATTGTAGAATGGCTTCCATCAAAAGCTGTCCACATACTTGCAGCAATTCCACCTCAACGTCAAGTATAAAACAGGAAGCACCAATCATTTCTCTGATTGCCTCAATAGACTGCCAGTCACGACACTCACCACGGTGTAGAATCTTGCGGCCATGAGACATCTGGATGGCCCGAAATCTATGAGACAGACCATGACTTTGCCATCACCTACCAAATTTTGGGTGCAAATGCAGTTGTCGATAATTTACATCTTCAGGATGGGTTGTTGTGTCGTCTGAGCCATATGTATGTTCCATCAAGTGAGCGACTGAAGATGATCTGGGAAGCCCACTATACTTGAGTGGCAGGACACTTCATCTTCGAAAAGACAGTGGCGATGCTACATAAACGTTTCCATAGGAGGTCAGCAAGTATATCAAGTCCTGCACTGCCTATGCTATTGCCAAACTGACCACTAAGAAACAAGGCTTGTACACCCCTCTTCCTACTCCTGACAGGCCATGGGAATCCATCTCAATGGACTACATGTCGGGCCTCCCATCCACCAAGTGGGGAAATGACTGTGTTTTTGTGGTTGTTGATCACTTTTCTAAGATGGCAATTCTGGTTTCCTATAAGAAGAGCATCACAGTAGAGGCCACTACCAAGCTCTTCTTTGAACAAGTCTGGGTACATTTTGGAATCCCACAAACCATTGTCTCAGATCAGGATAGTCAATTTCTCAACACAATATGGTCAAGCCTCTGGTCACTGCTGGACACTAAGCTCACCAAATCCACGACCTTCCACCCCCAGACAGATGGCCAAACCGAGGTTGTAAATAAAATGATTGTGGATATCCTTCGCATGTATAATTCAAATCATCCTTGCACATGGGATGTGAGCCTTCCCTATGTCCATCATAGCTACAACTAAGCCCTGCATAGCTCAACTGGCCACAACCCCTTTCAATTGGGGTTGGGATTCCAACCATTGGGTCCCATAGATGTTGCACTTCCCCTTGTGATCACCTCAACCGACTCATCTCCTGCTCCAACTAAAGTTGACAAAGCCACCCAGTTCATTGAGCGGATCCAACACATCCTCCAACAGGTTCAGGATATCCTATAGAAGTCCAATGACAAGTACAAACAATGCCATGATCAACATCGGGTGCCGCATAAGTTTCATGTGGGCGATAAAGTTTGGTTGCACTTGCACAAAGAATTCCTTACAAGACCCCATCAGAAGCTTCGCTCACTCCATTATGGTCCGTACACTATCACCAAGGCCATGGGGGATAATTCTTTCGAGTTCATCATTCCTCCTTTCCTTGGCATGCACCTAGTGTTCAACGTGGATCTCCTTCGCCCTTATTTCCCACCATTATTGGACACCTCAGAAGTAGTAGAACATCTAACACCAACAGAGGTCAACCCGACTACATACAATAGGCATACAATGATCATATTGTGGACAGGCAGATTAAGGGCACTCAACAACAAAGGATCTAGCTTTATCGAGTCATCAAAGCAGTGCAGCTCCTGCACCAAGGCAAGTGGCTCACCCATGGCCAAATTCAACAAAAATTTCCTCATTTGATGGGGGAACTCAATGCAATGGAGACCATTGATTCCTAAGGAGGAAGTATTGATCCATATGGATATCAGTGGCCACCCACCTTTTCCAACTGGCTCAAAACGGTTTTCTGACCATTTTGGCAATTTACTATTTTTAGCAGTTTTAACTTCCGGGGCTATTTTGAGGGCCTAAATGAATGTTTTTGGGGATAGAACTCCTCAATGATAGCCAAAGGCATGATTGAGCCCCCAAAATCAATCTCCTCAAATATACCTTTCCAGCAGGATATCACATGCCTAAAACGGAGATCGTATGCAAAATTTATGACCCCAAGAAGTTGATGTACTAACTTACCCAAACGGGGCCCACGTGACTTTTGGCGCTTCATCTCCTAGGGTTAGGTTTTTGGATGTCTAGGGTTTTTAGCATTATTGATTATTGTAAAAGGGCCTTCAGAGCCTCATTTTAACCTTCTTCTTGCGAATGCGCGCTTTTGTCACATCTCTTCTCAGAGATAAGCCACCACCATTCCAGTAAGCTTGTTTCCACTGCATTTTACAATATTAGCTTATTTCGTTATTGAATAGAAAACCAGTTTTACTGTATCTCTATTATTTTGTGTTAAACACCTATTAATAATCTGTATTCATTTCATTCTTCTCATAAAATCTGGATCACCTTAATCTGAACAAATAGTGGAAAAGGTCCAGGGAGAAGAGGGATATTCCCAGTACCAACCAGCTGAAGGGCCACAAGTTGGTAGGCCAGTTTCGAACATCGATCCAACAATAGAGCAGACTGTCAAGCCAGAGAATATATATCAACTGCTTACAATCCCCCACAACATGGTCATTTCACAAGTGGAAAATTCTATGGTGGGAGGAAATCTAGGATTGTAAGTAGGAGACAACTTTACCCTTCATCAAAATCCAATAGCTGAACCACCACTATCACCAACCCCAGAGGAATTTAGTATATTTAGCCACATGGAAGACAAAGAAGAAAGAAATAGGGAACCAGAAGGAGATTCCACTTTTGTATTCCCCATACTTTATTTAATTCCAAATGTAAACATGAAAAATATTCCCCCGTCAGTCCTTCCAAATTTCAGAGGTATGGTTACAGATGATCCAAACAATTTTCTTTTGAGTTTGACATTCTTTGTAGGAGCTATAATTATGTTGATGGTGCACAAAAATTAAAATTGTTTCCAGCAACCTTAAAAGACTCCACTCTAAGATGGTTCATGGGACTTGAAGATTATTCTATCCGATCTTGGGAAGACATGAAAAGTGCTTTCCTTAAAAAATATCAATATTACTATAGGACCAAAGACTCCCACAATGACATCTTTAAGATGAAACAATCAGAGGAGGAGAGTCTTGAAGACTACGTATAAAGGTTTCTCTATAATATTCAAAAAACCAAACAAAGAACTTTAAATAATGATACCATCAGGACTATCTTCCTTAAAGGGATACAAGAAGAATACATTGATGTGCTAAATCTAATGGGTGCAGGTGATATATCTCAATTTCTATTTGCTGCCATCTGTGATTTATGCATGAGATATTCTAGGAGTTGAGCAAAATCTGGTAAGGGAATAAGGGATGTTTTTCCAAAAGTAACAAGATCTACAACAAGAGGTGGAGTATCAAGGATAGAATTAGGAAATTTATTGGAAAATTTTAAAACAAAAATTCTTGGTACTCTTAGTTCTCAGCTAGATATGTTTCAAGTTAAGAAAAAGAAAGAAGAAGAGAAAGTTGTTGTGTATATTTTTTGTCCCCGCTATTGAAAGAAGCATGCATCTAAATAATTCCCATTGGATAATGTGCAGGTTTTTGCAATATGTGCGGAGGATCATGAGACAAAGAATTGCCCCTCGCTGCCCAGACTTAAAGCTATATATAAAGAAAATAGGGAGGTGGTAGAACCTTCTTTTCAAGTTGCACTAAAGAAACCATGGTATCCAATATTGCAAGGTATGACCCAAGATCCATTTTCATCATATTTTGTACCCTATAATGCTTATCAACAACAGTGGAACACTCAAGTGCCATGTAAAAACACTTGGCCATGGCAACAAACTCAAACTCATCCTTGGCAACAAAATTGGAGAGGTAACCGTCACGGGATTATGCCTCAACAATAGTTCCCAATGCCTTATCCTAACTACTCACAATACCCCCGACCCATTCCATCATTGTATTCTCCTACCCAAACAATAGTCCCACAATTACCACAACTGGATGCAAACCAAAACCCTCCCAGACCAACACAAATGCCTGCACAGTGGGTACCAAATCCAAACAATAGAGCTGCACAACCCACCTTTAATGATAAGATGCAACCCTTCCTGACTTACCTGATCACTCCTATGCCCCTTCAAAATATACATCTGAGATCAGGGAAAGTCGTGAAACTAAGAGATTCCACGGTTTTCATTGAGGAAGAAGAATAAACTCCTGAACAACCAACAAATGGAAACCAACCCAGAAACATAGTTACTCCCTCCACTCAGACACAAACATCTAATAATCCTACAAAACAACCACAAGCACCTAAACTTCCACCTTATCCATAAAGGTTGGCCATAGAAAATCCAATAGTCCTCCCTGAATTCGACTTGGAAGCTGAGCTATAGAATGTTTGTGTCAAAATACCCTTGCTGCAAGCAATAAAGGATATTCCCATCTACGCAAAAAATATCAGGGAGCTATGCATTAAGAAACCTGGAAGGAAATGAAAAGAACCCCCCACTATTCACGTAGCAGGTCAACTGGCCGAGCTAATTTCTGGGAAGCCATTAGTGAAAAAGTATGGAGAGCCCGGAAATCCCATAGTCACCATTTACATCAATGATGTCTCCATAGGAAATACTTTAATTGATTTGGGGGCAACAATAAATATCATGACCGTATTGACCATTGAAACATTGCAATTGTACACTCTCTGACCGACACCTACGGTACTTGAACTTGCTGATAGATCTAGTATCAAGCCTTTCGGGGTTCTTGATGATATTTTGGTAACTCTAAATTCTTGAGAGTATCCCATGGAGTTTCTAGTTATCCAATCGAAAACCAACATGGTAGACTACCCTGTCATCCTTGGGAGACCATGGTTGGCCAAAACTGATGCTTTCATCAGATGTAGGTCGAGGGAGATGACCATATCAAATGGTCTAGCTATGAATAAAATCACCTTATACCCACCCACCAAACCAGTGCTACAAGATTCTTGGAAAGTGTTTGAATCTTGTGAAAATACATAAATTGAACCTCCTGAAGACAAGGAAGTAGAGTCTTCCGAAGATGCAGAAATTGAATCTCTGAAAATTGTGGAAATTAGAGATCATAGAAAGACATAAACTTTACACCCCCTTGCAACCCTTGAATAAGAAGGGAGATTGAAAATCCAATCAGAAGACAATTTTCTAAACTTATTTATTTCTGTTGTGGATTGTACTCAGTTTCTCGAAGTACCTCAAACTTATAATCATATTTTTCACAAAGATTTTCAGGAAAATTTTGATCCAACATGAACTACATCTTTCCTTGTGTCAGCCATCAAAGAGACCACAGATCCCTACTACATAACTGTTGAAATCAACTGAGGAAAAACTTTGAATATCAATGCTGACCTTGATTCTGAGCAACATAAACAATTAATCAACCTATTACAAAAGAACTCTGGTGCATTTGCCTGGGATTATAAGGACATGCATGTCATTCACCCAGATACATGTACACATCATATTTACCTTCAATAGAATGCCAAACCTGTTAGGAAACCACAATGTTGTATGAATCTTGTCGTAAAGGATATAGTGAAAGAGGAATTACAAAAGCTTCTAGATGTTAACTTTATATATCCTATATCTGATAGCAAGTGAGTTTCTCCACTTGTAGTCGTGCCTAAGAAGGAAAGCAAGTGGAGAATATGTGTTGACTATAGTGATCTTAATAAAGAAACACTGAAAGATTATTTTCCGTTGCCTTTCATTGATCAGGTACTGGATACTTTAGCAGGTAAAAAGTATTGTTCCTTTTTGGACGGTTTTAGTGGAGACAATCAAATACAAATTGCACCAGAGGATCATGAGGAAACTACCTTTACATGTCCCTGGGGGTCATTTTCCTATAGATTTTTGTCGTTTGGGCTGTGCCATGCACCTGCCACCTTCCAAAGAGTGGTATTGGGGATTTTTTCTGACTTGATTCATGAGTGTGTTGAGATCTATATGGATTTTTTTTTTGTCTATGGTGACTCTTTTGCCAAAGCACTTCATAACCTGGAAAAATTATTGATTAGGTGTAGGGAATCTAATGTTTCCTTGAGTCATAAAAAATGTAAAATGATGTCACAACAGGCAATTGTTCTTGGACATCATGTTTCTTCTTCAGGCATCAAAGTGGACCCGACAATGATTAAGGTCATTATGGACTTTCCTGCACCCCATTCACCAAAAGAGGTAAGAAGTTTTTTGGGTCATGCTGGCTACTTTAGAAGGTTTATTGAAAATTTTACAAAGATCGTCGCACCTATATACAAGTTGTTAGCCAAAGATACTAACTTTTTGTGGGATGCTCAGTGTCAAGTTGCTTTTGAAATCTTGAAGGAAAATTTGTTCACAACACCAGTTCTGAGGGGGGCAGATTGGACCCTTTCGTTCCATATTTGTACTGATGCTTCAAACATGACTCTTGGGGATGTCCTAGGACACAAACATGATCTGTTATCTTACACCATCTACTACAATATTAAAAACTTATCACCAATCGTGTTTAATTACACCGTCACATAAAAAGAATTCCTAGATGTCGTGCATGCTATTAGTAAATTTAGACATTATATCATGGGCTATGAAACTTTTATTCACACCGATCATTATTCCATTAAGTTTTAAATGAATAAACCGATTACAAATGGTAGGATCACTAGGTGTATTCTATTGCTGCAAGAATTTAATATTACCATAGTAGATAGGTCTGGTAAAGAAAACTTGGTTGCAGACTTTTTGTCTCGGATCTATAATAATGATGATCCAGGTGGATATCGGTGGCCACCCACCTTTTCCAACTGGCTCAAAACAGTTTTCTGGCAATTTTGGCAATTTACTATTTTTAGCAGGTTTTAACTTCCGGGGCCATTTTGAGGGCCTAAATGAAGGTTTTTTGAGAT
>ML798556.1:75375-119052 GCA_009831015.1 Picea engelmannii | reverse complement strand
ATATATATATATATATATATAAATATAGTCTAGCCATGAAAATAAGTTTACTGGCCTGGTTAGATAAGGGCTTGTCTAAAAACCAGCTTGCTGGCGGATGAGCCCAAAATAAAATTTCTTGTCCACAATTGTCAAGCCTTACTATATGTTCTTCAAATCATTTTTTTTTTATAGAGTCAGATGATGAGGGGTGCATTAAGACTCTCCTTCTGACAAATTTTCCTCCATCAACATCAACACATCATCTGGGGGATAAATTCAAAGATTTGAATGGTACCTAGGGACTTGCATACACTAATTGCAGGTTCTTTCGTTGACAATAGTGGGGATTCATTAATGCCTCTTGTTTTCCAGATCTTGCAGGACATTTGACATCAACACATTAATTCATTCCCAACAAGTTGCATCAGTGGAACCTTGACTCTCATCATCATCAAAGGTGAGAAGTCTTGCATTATTTAACAGTCTTCATCAATGGTTGGTAATCCAATGACTTCCACCCATGTTCGATGGAAATACATATTTTCACATGGATGAATTTGTTCTAGAAGTTCGGGTCATGGTGAAGACAACTTAAATATGATTTGGATGATAGTTTGTGACAGTCAATGTGAATAAAAAGGAAGTTGGTTACAAGGAAGCTGCAACAATTCAGTTGGTCTCAAAAAGAGGAGGTTGTCTGCCTTCTTAGTAGGTTTATGCTAAAAGGTGAGACTTTCTTCTCGATACAGAGCTTGGGACATGGTTTGAATCTGGCTATCCATCCCCCCTATTTCTTCACTTTCATTGCAGTTATTTCCATCGTCATCACAATAACAATTTGGCATCAACAATTCTATTCCTTTCTTAGTTTTTGATTTCAGATTTCAGTATTTCCAATAAGTTCAGAATCCCTTAAGTTTCAAATATTTTCTGAACTAGTTTTGAGTTAATTTAGTATAAGATACCTTTTTAGCACTATATTTGTAAATCACGGGGCGAAGTAATGGCATGATTAAGAGCACTAGGAAAAACGGTGCTCGACAACATTCCCGTACCTATACAGGAATGACAATACAAGTACTTGAATACTATGACCATATTTTAAAGAGACTCTTGCATGAGGCAAAGTATGATTTCCTCCTTCAATCATGAGCATCAACAACATGAATGTGGCACTAGCACCAACGCCATCATCATTGCTTCTAGAATCTACAAGAATTTTTCATCTACAGTAAAAACAAGTAATGAATTTTTTAGGTAAGATTGCTTTAAGATTCGGTTTGGTTTGTTAGGAACAAAGGATATCATTTTAACAATTTCTCATGTTAATCCGACCCATCCTCATTACTCAGCCTTCAATGTTGGGACATTCATGTATTATGCGGTCACCAACACCATAATTCATATGTATAGCATGATGATTGGCCACATGTTGGCCCTTGTCCAAGTTTTGGAGAACTTGGGTCACATTTGACTGATTTTGGGAATTCGACAGGCTGGTCGAAGACAGAGCACCAGGCGAAGCGGAGATCGCGGAATCTCACCCCCTTTTTAGGGATTTTTGGGCTTAAAGTTTATGTAACGGGTATGGGATGTTGACCCATGGGTTTACCCATGTTTAGGACCATTTTGTAATGTATAAATAGATATCTAGGCGATGTAATAAGGGGCCAGTGTGCTAAGTGAAGTAGTAGTGAATATTTGTGGCTCAGTGCGGAGCTAGAGGCTTTGTGCATGCCATGTGTTAGGACTTGCAGAGATAAGTGAAAGTGATTGTAAGAAGCTGGTGTGCAGATTATGTAAGAAGGCTTTGTGTTGTGACCTAAATCGGGGAAGGAGGATCTGGCGAGGTGCACACAGATCTCCTGTCCTATGCGGAGTGGTGTTTTTGTGCTCTATGCATGTAAGAAGATTGACAAAAGATAATAACTAAGAAGAAGAGTTGGTGGACGTAGCCCCGCTCTGGGGGTGAACCACATATATCCCGTGTTCTGGTTGCCTTGTTTGATTGATGTGATTTATGCTTAATTTTGTATCTTTATGTATGTTAGATGCATATGATATAGTAGCTTAGTGCCTAGTGATTTGAAAGAATGCTAGATATGATTTTTTTCTATGTGTTAAGTGCTTGGAAGTGTTAGATCTTGTTGAATACTACGTTGTTATGTAATTAGGGTTTGAATCTACAATGTAAATAAGGGTTAAATGCTAATGAATGTTAACTGTTAAGTTCTCTGTTAAGGTATTGTAATCACAGATCTGTGTCACATCTAGGTTGTAGACATCTAAGTACTGCAACCCCCCCCCTTCCTCTACCTCAGGTGAGACTTCATCTGCTTCATAGGTATTGCCGAAAGGACCGATAGTTAGGGTTTTTTTGGTGCATTGTTGAAGCGTTGAGCCCTGGGTCTGCCCCTATGCCAACAAATGGTTCCATTGCCAGGACCTGAAACTGTGATTGTTGGGAACTGAAGAAAAGAGAAAGCTCAGTGCATAGATCTACTGCTTTAGTGCACAATATTCTACTTGACTGCGAAGCTCTGTGCTAAGAAAGGAATCAGATTTGAATAAAAGAGGTAAGATCTTGAAGCTTTGTGCTCTGATAAAGGTATGATAAGTGAACAATTTTATTTCGAAAGAATGTATCTAGGTATGTTTGATAAATTTGGTCCTAGTCTAAAAAATAGAGCACAACTAGAAGAAAGAAGATTTGATATGAATAGATCTGATAGAATTAGTGAAAGATATGTTATTCCTATGCATAGAAAGAACTATTGGACTAACAAGTGGATGCAGGATCCTATAATTGTTTTTTGCAGATCCACCACTATGATCCCAGTGCGTAGTAAATAAAAGGTTGGGGATCGTTCAAGAGAAAGAGAGGGTTAACTCTTCGTTATAGTTGTAGGAGACCGGGACATCTTGCCAAGGAATGCCTTGGTAGAGGTCCTATTTGCCTTTGTTGTAAATCTATTGGACATGAAGTTTTGGATTTCCCTAGAATGATTGCTAAAGTTGAAAAGATGAATATGAGACAAGAAAACTATGAGACAGGCCAAGAAACTAAGGATCTGATAAAACCCCAGAAAGAATCATAGACTGTATTATTATAGATGAAAGAAACCCTGAATGATAACAAAGATATCAACTTATTAGAGATCTTAAAAGAGAAGGAGTGCATAGAAACAAGAATAGGAGACTTTGACATAGACTGTGTTCTAGATGAGGAAACACAGGTGAATATCATGACAGAAAGAACTTGGGAAATTTTGGGAAAGCCTTCTATGGTTCCTTCATTAGGAGGAATAGGATTATTTAGAGGAAAGATGATAACCCTATGTGGAAGACTTACCCAGACAACTATGAGTGCTCATGGAACTTTGACAGAAGAAGAATTTGAGATCATTAAATTTGTTGAGAAACACGCCTGATTTGCTATTTTGCTAGGAAAAACTTGGATTGAGAAAGATCAGATACGAAGGAAACAAGAAGAGAAGGATCTAGAACAGAAAAAGCAAGAACTAAGAGATTTCATGGCTAGGATAAGAACACACTTAATGGAAGAACAAGAGGAACAGTCGAAGATACTGAGGACCAGAGATCTGGACATCGAAGTTGAAAGAACATAGGAAGACTTGAAATACCTGTCTGTACAAGAGAGTAGAGCACCTACCCCAGAAAGAGAAGAAGTATTACTCTCAGAAAATATGAAATATCCTCCATATCGCGAAGTTATTATGCCAAGAGGAGATAAGAACGATAGTGGAAAGAGGAAACCAATGACTCAGATTACAGTAAAGAAAGCCAGAAAGCTCAGCAAGAAGAAAGCAAATTTAGAAAAGTACAGGAAGTTTGAGGGATGACTTCACAGAAGGAAGGTTTGCAGAAATGGAACTTCGTCGAGATAGCAGAACAACGAAGATTGGCACTTCGCCACGACGAAGCAATATGACCGTTGGAGGCATCCTGACCATTATCCCGACACTCCAGAACGGCTTGAACTGAAGTTATGGCCAGAAAGATTACCATTAGATCGTTGGGACCACACCACAACGAATGAAATTGCATTGATTAAGGCGTTCCTACCCGTTGGAGGGATCCATTACGATGATGTCTATTTATCCCATTGAGCATTGCACCGTGAAAACTTTTTCCAATTGTGATTATTCGAGTTGATTATTACCGTGCCATGATTATTGAGACCTCGCCGCCCATGCTATTATAGTGAGTGTTTGTTCACCGACCTGAGATATTAGATCTCAAGTGTGCATGTTAGACGAAATTAGCGCAGTAGAAAAATCCATCAAAATGATCCTAATAGACCTCATGGATGATAAGGTGATGTTTGTAGGCATCCAAGCCTTGTCGACGAGAGGAGTGAAAGCATCCCCATCGATTTCTCGTGGATCTGGACCATCCCGAGCTGTGATAGAGAAACAAACCAAGCATCGTGATCACTTAGTGAATGCGAAGCTCATCCCATCTATCCTACCCAACTACATCTCACCTCTAGCTGGTGCGGTGAGTCATGACAGCGTCTCGAGGGACTTCAACTACATAGTCATCACTGCGTACCTCTCGAAGGGAATACGCGCAGTCAGACCGCAGTTGCAGAGGATTTCGACGTTGAAGATCAACGACTATGACTTAGGAGACTGCAAGAAATATGGTATGCTCGCACCATACAAGTATTTGACCAAGAGAAAGTGGAGGAAGTCAAAGATCATCTCCCAGCCATGGACCATGGACATTGCGAGTTCCACCATCCTGAACTTAATGAGGATACCCCACTTTGGAAGGCACTAGGAGGTTAACACGTGCATTAAACTCTTGTTGTCGTGCTTCCATGGCAGTTAACTATGGTTGGATAGGTGTATCATAGTCGATCCAACATTGATCCATTGGATCACTGGATTAAGCATCCAAGGACCAGACCCACAAGACTTTTATCCAGGGAAGGCTGCAAATCGCGCCCTGGCGCAGAGAATCAAAGATACCTATGGCGATGTGGAGAAGGGGAAGGGAGGCTACATGGTAGCCTCCATCCAGAATGGCGTAGCACGCCTATCCTGCCAGTTGATCATTGGTAATATAGTAAGGAAGAACATACCCACGCAGGTCATGGGGTTCGTTGTTGACCTCACAAGCAAATGCATTGAAAGGTTAAAAATGAACTGGGCGAGCTACCTCGTCAACCAGTTAGAGAAATACAGTTGTGAAGCTCATGATCAGGGCTATGAGTTCCATTTTAGTTGGATGTTGATCCTCATTGCCTTCATTTCTTGGGTGATGTCAGAAGGTGTGACCTTCCCTAAAATTGAGCCATCTGAACCCTTAGTTGTGAAGTTCACTACGCTCTGGTATTCGAGCGACATGGCTAAACAATGGCAGTCAAAGGCTATGTTCCACACCTATTACCTTCATTTGAAGAGGGCTATTGATTCTTTCCTTCGTATGACGTCGAACACCCTGGATAGGTTCAGGCCAATTATGAATTTCCACGTAGATAGACATTTTATTTATATCACTACGCGTGGAGACGAACATAAAGAAGAGCTTCAATCCTACTACAATCTCATAGAGGAGGACCTGGAAGAAATAAATAAGGAATGGCCTGCAGAGCTCCTTATACTAGTCGACCAGGCATAACTGTCTGAAATCAACCTCATTGGAAGTCCTATGGTCACTCACGAAGAGTATGATGCACCCAGCAGTAGCAAGAAGAAAAAGAAGGAAGATGTACAAGAAATAAATAGCGCATAAGAAGAGACTGCATTAGATTCACCTAGCAGAGGAGGAGATGATGAAGTGGAAAAAGAAGAGAAAGAAGGGGAAGAAGACAAGAACAAGCAGGGTGAAGTAACACCACCTAGGAACCCACTTGAAGAGGTAGGGACATCAAAGAAAAGAAAGGTTTCCCCAATGAAACCTACTTCGTGAAAGAAGTCAAAATCTAGTAAGCCCAAGCTGCAGATTGTGCTCACGGTGAATGACATCAACCTCATCATCACCACTGTATCATATACATTAGAAGATATTTTATAGCGCAATGAAGAAAAACAAGAATCCATGTATGATCACATTGAAGAAAAGCTTAAAGGAGTACATCAGGCTCTCCATTCAAGCCGCGCAATGCCTACAGTGTCATTGTCAACATGGAACATAGAAGTAGGAGATGAGCCTACCCAACTACAGATGATATCAGATGCGACAAAGACTCGCCTTCGTCGTGTCCAGGAGGAAAAGGAACAAGCCACAGAGGCCCTGAAGCAATCAAAAGAGGAAGCCATAGAACAACGTCGGGTTGCGCAGCAAGAAAAATACGACCTCTAGGTGAAGTTTGCAGAGGATAGAGTGCAGATCTATAGGGAGAAATAAAAGCTACTCGCGGAGCTAATTGGAGTTAAAGAAGTAGTCACTAGAGAAATTCACTCTATGATGGGCTTAGATTAGATGGAATAAGACCCAATAGAGAATCAAGTGGGAAGGCTTGCCAAGGCCATTCAAAAAATCCAACAAAGTATAGCAAAATTGGAATTATAGACAGTGCCAATCACTCTGCAGGAAGTGCGAGAGCTAAGAGAAGAAACTACGAGGAGTGCAATTGAGAGAATTAAGGCATTAGCCTTGGAATGCAAACAAATCAGTAGTCGAAGTGCGCAGACCTACGAGCACCTTGCAGAGGACCTTGAGTTCAAGACACTGGAGTCACAGCTCCAGGAGGCAAAGTAGCAAGCAACAATAGTGCAAGTGGAGTTGAAGCTACTATCATCGGTCGAGATAATGAAAAGAGCCTAGGAAAAATGTATGGCTTAGAAATAGGTCCATGCCATTTAGAGCAAGGTCATGGAAGTGACCCAAAGACTCTAGCCAGTGCAGGATGAAACTTGCACACTTTTTGAGTAAATTGAATGACAAGGTGCATAGCTAGAACAAGTAGTCACTTCAGTTGAACAACGATTGGAAGGACCTGTCACCGAGAAGGTCATTTAGGAGTTCACCAAGTAGGAGGTTCTGGCCAAGTAGTAGGTTGAAGCATCTCAAGCTGATCTCTAGGCCTTCGAGGCAGAGTTACCCAGATCAGAGTGACTCAGGACGAGTCACAGGTGAGTGTTGGGGGCCTATTGGCCCTTGACCAAGTTTTGGAGAACTTGGGTCACGTTTGACCGATTTTGGGACTTTTATAGGCTGGTTGAAGACAGATCATCAAGCGAAGTAGAGATCACAGGATCTTGCCCCCTTTTTAGGGATTTTTGTGCTTAGGGTTTATGTAATGGGTATGGGATGTCGGCCCATGGGTTTACCCATGTTTAGGCCCATTTTGTAATGTATAAATAGATAACTAGGTGATGTAAGAAGGGGCCAATGTGCTAAGTGAAGTAGTAGTGAATATTTGTGGCTTAGTGCAGAGCTAGAGGCTTTGTGCATGCTATGTGTTAGGACTTGCAGAGATAAGTGCAAGTGATTGTAAGAAGATGGTGTGCATACTGTGTAAGAAGTCTTTGTGTTGTGACCTAACTCGGGGAAGGAGGATCTGGTGAGGTGCACGCAGATCTCCTGTCCTGTGTGGAGTGGGGTTTTTGTGCTCTGTTCATGTAAGAAGATTGACAGAAGATAATAAAGAAGAAGAAGAGTTGGTGGACATAGACCTGCACTGGGGGTGAACCACGCATATCCCGTGTTATGGTTGCCTTGTGTGATTGATGTGATTTATGATTAATGTTGTATCTTTATGTATGTTAGATGCATTTGATATAGTATCTTAGTGCCTAGTGATGTGAATGAATGCTATATATGATTTGTTTCTATGTGCTAAGTGCTTGGAAGTGTTAGATCTTGTTGAATACTGCATTGTTCTGTAATTGGGGTTTGAATCTGCAATGTAAATAAGGGTTAAATTCTAATGAATGTTAACTGATAAGTGTTATGTTAAGGTATTGTAATCACATATTTGTGTCCCAGCTAGGTTGTAGACATCTGAATCCTAAAACCCCCCTGCCTCTACCTCGGGTGAGACTTCATCTGCTTCACAGGTGTAGCCGAAAGGGCCGGTAGTTAGGGTTTTGTTGGTGCGTTGTTGAAGCATTGAACCCTGGGTCTACCCTTGTGCCAACACCACCCCTATATTCCCGTCGTGTGAATTATACCCCTATTCACCCACATCATCCGAGATTTTATCCACTTATACGTATTATTACTTGTTGCACAAATGACGAATTCGTGCAACAAGATCACATTTATGCAAAATTCCACTTTCTCCATGAACTTGAGTATTTGGCCTTCTCATAAGGGAAATTGAGAACGTTTGAAAGATTCATGTTACATTGCATAAGTTTGAATTATCATTCCCGTATTGAGTCACCTTGCCATAATTTCCATGAATCAAATTCATATCACCCTATTGCAAAGATAAATGGTGCACCACAATGTTTCCAGATGTGGCTACATTCATTTATTTGATCGCCGTCGTTATGTAGCCAATCCATGCTAAAATTTCCACCCCACTAGAAATTACCCGCATTCACGAGACCACACCCTCTTCGTTACTCTAAGTATTTTTATATGTCTCGTCCCTTTGAGTATTCCTTAATTCAGCTTCAGTGAAACCCTCATCGAAACCTATATTTCAGCATGGTGGTAGATTGCCACAAACTTGTATCTCGGCGAGCGCTCAAAGTTGTGCCTGAGTATCATAAATGCAAGAAATTGTTTAAGGAAGTTGGATGACATCTCTTTTTCTCCAAGTTTCAGGGGTTTAATGATCGGGTTGCTCTTCAGTTCATACAAAGTTTTGATGGATGATTGGCTAGGGTCATGGATTTGGAATCAGAGG
Organism: Picea engelmannii; assembly: GCA_009831015.1. Taxonomy (NCBI): domain Eukaryota; kingdom Viridiplantae; phylum Streptophyta; class Pinopsida; order Pinales; family Pinaceae; genus Picea; species Picea engelmannii. The sequence continues at coordinate 110,237 of ML798556.1, read as the reverse complement.
TTACAAAGGAAACTATAGCCAATGTCACAGGCCTCCCCAGGACCGGAGAATACTAGTTCAAGAAATAGATGATGGGCATGAAAATTTGCAACCGGTTTCTGAAGGCATAATACCAAAACGTGAGTTGTGAAAAGGGAGTTCCAAGGGCATACATCATGGATGATTGGAAAGAACCATTGGATAATTTATAGAGGTATTTAACTCATGAGGGAAGGTATGCCCTCACATACCAGTATCATGATCGAATTTTGCTTCATTTCAAATCAAAGGAACTGATAAATTTCCCATACTATCTGCATAAAAGTTTAGAAAAAATGGATAATATAGTAAAGAGGAATATTCAAAACCCTCAAAGTATCCTCTACCATCATGGGTTATTTAAACTGTTGGTGGAAGTTGATCTCTTCAAAAGAAATCAAACCTAGGATCAGTTCCTACATGAGAATGCATTTATAAATCAAACCCCTGTGGTAGTGGAAGAGGGGCCGAGCACTTTGGGAAAATGACAGAGAAGGGAAAAGATCCCTGTGGCAATGAAAGAGGGGTCGAGAGACTTGGGAAAATGATAGAGAAGGGAAAATATCCCCATGCCAATGAAAGAGGGGCAGAACGACTTGGGAAAGCATCAGACGAAAGAAAAGGTACATGTGTTGGTGGAAAATAAATCAAACAATCCGAGTAAACAACAAGGGCACAAAAAAATACATGTGGCGGTGGAAGGAGGACTAAGAGAAGTGGATAAGCGACAGGAAAAGGGAAGGGACAGGAATGGAAAATCAGATAAGAAGGTTACGATGGATAAGCCACCAACTGAGATTCCTCTAGTTCGTAGGATCACACGTCGTATGGAAAAACAAGCAGCCCCAAATATTGTTGGACTAGCCCCTGTGTGCCCACAAGTTGCAACACATGAGGACCCAATCCCTGTTGATGGTGATGGTGAGGATACCTTGCCCATTTTTAAACACTTAAAATTTTCTAAGCGCCCAAAGCCTGTGGAACAATACCAACCATGTACAAAATTTGCAGACCCTAATGAGCCACAGATAAACAATTTTATTGATCCATATGAGCTAGTAGAGATAGAGGCACAATTGTTCACCCCCATAGGGGAAGGATGGTGTAATGATGAAATATTGAGGATATGCATCGGACTGGGAAAGAGAAACTACAACCTGGAACTCCAAATACTCCCAGCATAATTATTCCTGGACCTTCTAAGAAAGGGGTCGAGGATTGTGAGGGTTCAAACGTTCTAATAGATGAATATGTTAGTGAAAGTCCCATGGAAAATAAGCTCAGGAAGAGAAGCATAAAAGTCAAAAAGTTGGAGCAGAAAGTCATGGAGTTGTATGTCCTAAATAGGTGCATTGAAAGAGAAAATCGATAGTTAAAGGGCCATAGTAAGAAGTTTCAGGAAGAAATTGAGAAGCTTCAATTTGAAACCAAGAAGATCAATAAGAAGATGCATAAGATACTTAAGCCAGAACAACCAAAGAGGAGTGGCGGGTTGGATAAAAAGAACTTAGGCCTCAACATCGTGATAAATTTTGTAGGACTCTCTTAGGGTTGAAGAGATTGTGTATTTCAATTTTGAACATTTTTTGGGATATATTTGCATGAGGACATGTAAATAATCAGGTGTGGGGTTAATGTTGAGATCCCATTTTGTCACTCACCATACACCTCTTTTGGCCATTTATCCCCTACCTAGGCATTGAAATGCAACTTATTACCTCCTATTATTACCTTTTTGCTTGCCTAAAGATCATGTTTGTACATGAGGTAAAAGTTGTTTATTTCGATATTTTATGAAGTTCTTGATAAATTAATTAGGATATTTTAGATATAGTTTACCAATGATAAAAATACACTTACCTTTTCAATGCAACAACTGTTCCTGCACTATTCTTGACCTTTCACTTGCGTAGGCATTATGGTACTCGAGATTGTGGCTTCTTCTAGTTGTGTGCTCTTGGGATGGAATTAGCGACATGGGTATTGTTCTTATGGTTAACGTGATGGGTGTTGATTGTTTCCTCTACACCCAACATTCTTTTATTACACGTAATCGATCCATGAGAAAATCTTCCAATGCAACACTAGATCGAGGTCTGAACTCAACACATGGACGATATCTAAGATGGTTAGAACGATTTCCTAAGATAGAGGAAATCGTGGTTAGTAATATCTTCTAGTTTTGTTAAGTCATTTTTAGCCATGAGTTCATGAGAACAGGGGAAAGAAATGTAATCCGATATACTTTGAACTTGATATATATAGAGGGATTCGCTCTGTGTAAAGGACTGATCTGTACATACATATAATAAAATACTGTGTTACTCATCTCTTATTCTTTTATATTATGATGGATATACTGTGAGTAAAGAGGAATTTATGTTTGATATTAATTAGAGTTTTGATTATTCATGTTCATAAGCTTGTGAGTTACTAAATTGCTTTCTCTCACTACTTGGTAAGGCATGGGCCCACCTCCCCTGGTAAGTTGAGTTATTTGTATATTACTTTCTCTCAACTTTGTTGTAGTTGTGTTCTTGAATGGATTGGTGTGGAGAAATCGTTAGATCATAAGTTTTACTTAAGTTGTGTGTGTTCTTTACCCATTGGGGATTTCTCATAAGTTGTAAATCAAATTTCCCTTAGTACGATGGAAAATCCTTCATATGGATAGATAGATTGTGAATGAATGACTATATAGTTGCATTTCACCAAAGTATATCTCTTTCTCTATAGACACTTGAGGGTTGCATGCGTTCTAGTACTTGTTAACAGTTTACTTAATCACAAGTATCTAATCTAAATGCTTCACACATTTGATGAATAAGTTAAGAGCTCACCTAATTAATTGGATAATCTGGATTAAGATCTTGAACTAATCTATTGTGTGTGTGACAACCTGGGGTTATAATGAGATAGATATAGGATTGACTCTGGATTAACGAAGACTAGTTTATTGAGTAAATTCTAAAGATCTTGAATGAGGTGTATGATCACACTACAACTTCCATAACTTACATATGCTCAAGAGAAAATACTTCATTTCTTATTTTAAGATAAGAAGGATTAATATTAAGAATAGATAGAAGCTTTGTGATGACTTGGTCATATCTTAATAAGCTTTAAATACTCTTTTATTGTTGAAAGAATGGATTGTGTCTGCAAAGGAATTAGTTATTATATTTGGACTATGTGGTATTAAGGGCATAAGTTATTAATGGGATTTTGTCTTTGGGGATTTGATTTATTTTCTTCTTGAGTGTGGTGTGACCTCTAGAGGTATTGCAGCAACAAAGAGATGACATTTTAGGGGACAAGAGATTATTTTAATAGAAGTGCATGATGTGTATTTACATTCGAGTATTAGCTTTAAATAGAATGTAAAATGTGTGTTCACATTCCTCGTTGATAGTTGTAAGTTTTTACAGAGTATTGTTATTTTGCTGCTTCATCCACTAATTGAAGTGTCAAGCTTTGTGGCAAGAATATTTCAGAGTCATTTCCTTGCATACTGAGTTATTGTGTGTGGGTAAGAATGCAGTAGAACCTTGTAGTATTTCCTGCTTGTTGTGAAGTAATCCTCTTAGGTTAAGAATAGGGTTAGTCATTAAGAAACACTATCAAGCTGATTAGTCTCATGGTAGGTCAGTAACATGATTACATAGAGACTTGAATGGATCCATAAAGTTGAATGATATAGGCATTTTCTTGGGAAATTGCTATTTTGTTTTCATTTCTTTCTCATTGATAAATATATGATTTATTTTTATGCATAGAATATAATTTAAGTGGTTGGTTTCTTATCTAGTTGTTGAGTATCAGTATGGAGTAATGGTTGCTTGGTTTGAGTTCATGCTTGATTAATAGGTTAACTAGTTCTCTTGCTCCTGGAAAGACAAGCTAGGATATACTTCTGTCATTTGCCTGCACATACTGTGTTTTCATTTCATCAGTTTATGAACCTGGTTGACATTTATGTGGGACTTTATTACAACAATTAAATATCCCAACAGTACCTTAAGGGTACGTTAGATTTTGGTATCTATTATAATGGAGATCGTAACTTCAGAATTAGTGGATATACCGATTCAGATTGGGTTGGAAGTGTCTCTAACAGAAAGAGCACCTCATGATGTTGTTTCAGTATGGGGTCAGCCATGATCTCATGGCATAGTAGGAAGAAATCAAGTATTACTCTCAACACGATAGAAGAGGAATACATTGTTGCATGTTCCGCCAGTTATGAAGCCATATGGCTTCGGAAGTTGTTAACAAGGCTATTTGATCTAGAGATAGAATCAACCTTCATTCTATGTGATAACCATAGTTGCATAAAAATGACAGAGAACCATGTGTTCCATGACAAGTCAAAACACATAGAAATCCAATATCATTACATTCGTGACATGGTGCAGAGAGGATCCATAAAGCTCCAGTATGTTAGCACGAATGAACATGTTGCAAATGTGTTGATCAAGCCTCTATCTCATGTAAATTTTGAGCACTTTCGAGACAAGATTGGTATAGTCCAAAAGGACCTCCCTCGAAAGGGGGAGTAGTGTTGATGCCATCCTTTTGTTGAAGATTTCCATCTTCGCGCTGATGTTGTTGTGATGCCATCCTTGTGATGAATATTTCCAACTTTGTGCCGATGTTGTTGTGATGCCAACCTTGTGTTGAATATTTCCATCTTTGTGCTGATGTTGTTGTGATGCTAGCCTCGTGCTGAAGATTTCCAACTTTGTGTTGATGTTGTTGAGATGCCAACTTTGTGCTAAAGATTTCCAGCCTAGTGTTGATGTTGATGATGCTCCAACCTTCGTGTTGTGATGCTGTTGTTGTTGATGTTGTATCAACATTGTGTTTTTATTGATGATGATGATGTATTAGTGTTATACTAATCCATGTTGATGCGGATGACGATGATGCCATTCCATCTCCCTGCTATGGATGATGATATTGATGATGAGAAAAACTTTCTATGATTTATAGATATGCTAGTCATTGTTCCAAATGTTTTTAATGTTGTTGCCTCTCTCTCTCTCTCCCGATGATGTTGTAGAATACCCTTCTTGTTAAGGTGGAGTGTTGAAATATTGTAACTGCAAAGAGTGTTCTATTTATTATTGATTTATTATTCATTATATCAATCCACTTTTGTGGATTGGTCAAACCCTAAATATATTATGAAAATTGAGAAGTCGGCCCCTAGGCCTAATTAAAGTGGTTTTAACCACTAAGAAGACAAGTCGGCCCTGCCCAGTGAAGAGACACTTTTCCAGTGTCTGGCAGCTTGTATAAATAAAGGAAGCCAATGCCTAATTATCTCACTCACTCATTCGCTCAACAACTACACAAGTTTGGTAGTTGCAGTTGAGAGAAGAAGGAAGAGAGAGGCGCATTGCTTAGTGTTGGATATTATCTAGTGTTTTGGCTTATTGTCTTGGCATTGTATTGGCTCTCTATATTGAGGAATTTTTTGATGGGTTTTCTCCCCCATGAGGATTTCCCAGGATAAATTATGTGTATCTTGAGAATTGTTTTTCTCTCAGTGATCCTACCTATGCTATTTTTATCTAGTAAATTGAAAAGAGACCTAATAATAGCTCAAAACTTAACAACATACATAAAAATATTTGTCCATATTAACACTCTAAAAGGATAAAAGTTATTGTCCCCGGGGGGCAGCTCAATTGGCAAGTGCCGTGAAAATGAAGTTCCATGAGGTTTTGAGTTCAATTCCCCCCGACTTACCTTGTGTGCCGTGTAAGGGGCATCGTGGGCACACCTGGAGGTTATAGTGGTATCGGTTGGATAACACGGCCACGTGTAACGTGAGCACGTGCCCAACTAGTTGTTGATTCCTCCAGACACAAAAAAAAAAAAACAAAACAAAAAAAAAGGATAAAAGTTCTTGTATAGCATCACTTAAATTCTGCAATGCTTCCCACACTTAACTATGCAGTGAATTTTAAATATCCTTAACTTTAGAAGTTAAATGTTATATAATGCCACATATCTTTTCTAAATACATTAAACCAACTAACCTTTAACTTTAAAAGGTAAATATCCCAAACCTTAAATGTTAAATGTTACATATGAAATATTTGTGCCGCTTAATGTTAATGGCCTTTCTTTTTAATTTATTCATTAAACCATTTCTTTCATTTCATATAAGACCTTTAATATTATTTATTTTCAACTTTAAAAACACAATTCTATAGTACAATATTGGCCCTTCAAAAGAGGCACGATGCCATAAATTTTCACGACAATTCAAACAATCCATATCATGGAAACCAAAACAAGAGACCTTGAAGCAACTGGTTAGGTTACCGCTAATGGAGGAATATTTGGCTTTTTTTCTATACCGCTAATGGAAAAATATTTGGCTTTTTTTCTATAAGGCACATTGAGTTCAGAGCAATCAAAGATACCATTTCCCAAGCCAAAATTGAACAGAGGATTCAAATTTGTGCACCCGAACAAGAAAGAACTTGAAGTATCATACCACCCAAAACACAGTGAAGACCCATTCCTTTTCCAATTGTTTCAATTTGAGCTAGCCAGGGTCATGATTAAAAAAAGGGATCCCATAAAATAGCACAATCTTCAAAAAATAGTAGTAAATCATCTAGAAATGGAGTTGAATCCCCAAATAAAGGAACATAGACTAACTCTCTAGAATTAACACTAGAAGCCAACCCAAAACCTGCCAGTACTTTAGAAAGAAAGGGAGTTAAAGATGTCAACTTACTCGAGAAATAGAGAAGGAAGATAACCATTAGCTCCATCCAAGCCCACAAAACAAAACCCACCAAATAGAGCCTCGAAGTGATAAACCAAAGAAGCCAAACCATGACACCATAATCCCATAATGATAATGGAAAAAACCATTCACCAATTAAAAAACATGCAAGGAAATGAGTTGAAGTGTGTGAAAAGGTGGGAGGCGCCACTTATCATAATACATTCTATGTGAAAATGTGGGAGGCGCCATTTCTCATAATACATTCTGCCATTTGATATGCTTTCCTTACAATGAGCCATGTGCCCTATTAAATGTGAATTACTACATCCCCCTCTTTTATTAATGTTGCTTGGTTGACAAATTTGTCTAAGCGAATGAATACATTGTTGTTCCTCCTACGTTTGTGATCACCCCTGCCACCCCACACCATGATCCTATTTTAATGCTAACAAGACACACAAGTTTACCTTATGGATTATAATCCTTAGACACTTTTCAATCTTCTTGATGCAAAATGATGAGTATATTTCATTATCATAAGACAAACAAATTAAACTCATGAGATTTTGACTTTAATTAAACTCAATCTTTAAACAAGTTTGTTTTTTTCATCAACCAAACTCAAGGTCGACAATCACCTAAAAACCTCTGAAAGCCCAAAAAGGGTAAAAAGCGAAAAACTCATTTCACAATCACTTTTCACCCAGTGCTTACCCATTAGCATTGCATACCTAAAAGTGACCAAAAGAAAGACACAATTTTTCATGTAGGTCATCCACACAATGGATTTCCAATGCACATAAAGGAGATTTTGGAATACAAACAATACCAACTTGAAATTGTCTCACAACAAGAACTAACACACACCGTTTCAACCATTTTTCAAGCCTCAAATAATTTCCCAGAGATGCATCCATGCTTTGTAAATCATTTGTAAGTTGGTGTTAGGGTTTTAGGGATTTCAGTTAGGATTTTTTTGTTCTTTTGTCATTTTTATAGTTTTCATGTTGGTTTTTTAGTTTTTTCATGCATGTTTCCAAGAATTTCCAAATTGTTCAAGGATCAAGGACATATGAGTAAACAACCTAAACCATGACAACCCAAAAACCAAACAATTTTTTTCATAAAACTCTATAGGTAAGACAAACAATATACCTAGGGAAAAAGATTTTGCATTGACTTGTTGTAACAAGGTTCCATTTTGCATTCACTTGTTACGACAAGGTTCCATTTATAAATAACATGAAGTAAATTTTGCAACACTTACTTTAGTGGGGGCATAAACAATTTTAAACACCACCTTGTTTTTATTCTTTGGCATGAAGTTAGTGCTTTTTCAAAAATGAATCAAGATGTTAAATACCAAATGAACTTGATCATAAATGCCTAGCATTCTTCCCATTCATTGTTGAAGAAATACAAAGATGCATTCCATATTGCAATACCTACAATACTACTCCATAGTTGATATTAATTTGGAGTAATAAGAAGGTTGCTAGTTCTAGGCAATTTCCTTTGGTTCTTAGTTTCCTTCGAAAATCTATTTCCTACAGAGATGTAGTTATCTAAGCAATTTCCTTTGATCCTTAGTTTCATGTGAGAAATTATTTCATGCACATAAGTAGTTTTGGATTATGTTATGAATTTACCTTCAATTATTTTTTTTCTTAACGTGTTATGAATTTACCTTCAACAATTTATTTTTCGAGTGTTCCAGTGAATTAAAATCTTTCAATGTGGCATTAATTTCCATTCCAATCCAGCAATAAGAATCACAAACCACTGACACCTTGTTAAACATGTCAACGCTCATTATGTTTACTTTGTTCATAATAAACATTGTCATAAACCTTTAGAGCATACATTCTCTATTTTGAGCGCTCCTTTTGTATACAAATAACTTGATGGACATTGATAACTATTACTAGACACCGATAAATTTTTATGTAACATACTTAAATATATATTTTACAAGTGCACAAAGAGAAGGCGATGCAGAGACATTGAAATAAAGTTTCTTATGATGATTGCAGGTAGACAAATGTGAAAAGATTCAACAGAATGATAAAAAATCATCTTTTTCCTAAAGATTTTTAAGATTGAACCCTTGACCGATATGCACAATACTCTGGTTTCATGGGGGAATATAGAAAGCATGTGAAAATGAAGTATGTAAAGATGGACAAAGACAATCCTCAATTTCATTATGATTATGTTGTACTTGAATTACATAAGCATATTTTTTTATATTCCAAAATATTTTCAAGTGTAAATGTCATTTCATGACAAATATAATTTGACCAACTAAAATCATTGGTATATAGATTGAAAGTTCTTGTCCTTGATTTCTCTTTTCCCAAGGGGTAAGCATCCTAGTTCTAATATAAGAACTATGTCATCTCTGCATGGTATACTTTGATGTGCCAATATTGTGGCTTTTCTGCAGTGTGCTTGGCAACTATAATTTTCCCAACAAATTGCAAACAGTCCACACCTAACTAGCAAGTGGGATATTGATATTGTCCAATGGATCACCACTGTAGTGAACAATTACTATTTTTTCATGCAATTCTAATGATGGAACTATCACTCACTCTATGCCATGTCCATTGTAACTTTCCCACCAATATATTAATACTGGCTAAGGATAGCTACACTGTATCCCTTGTGATAGGCTTGGCTTGAAAGAATTATCAAGTGCATCACAATATGCTTGTAAATGTTCAAAAAACAAGGTATTCTCACACAGGATGAATACCTTAAGTAACCGCTCACACAATTAGATCAAATATCATAACACTAGTTATTTTATGTGGTTAAAATGCTCAAAGAGGGAAACAATGTGTTGACGATTAAAATCATAAACAAGGTTTTTCCCGCAAAGTGTTGCTAAAGCCTATTATTATAAAAGATAAATAATTCTAGTAGGTGGGACCCCCTTGAATTATTTAAGATCAGATCTGTTCATATTTGATGTGTGTGATGATGTGCGACATGACTTACATGGTTGATGAGATCTTGTTTTTATTGGCTATGATTGAGCTTATGAAGTATTGGTTCTTTATGTTACTATGACCTATGCTATTCATTGATACCATAGTTATCTGTCCTTATGACACCTGCACAACAAACATGTTAGTGAAAATACATAAAAGGCAGTTTGGAGGATAGAAGTATAAGCATACTAAGGTTTGCTCTTTGATTTTATGTCGATATAGTTAAGTTTTCATTCATTCATTTATTCATCACAAGCCTAATTCTTTTTTATGATAGCAAGGTATTATTGTAGACAACAATATTCAAGGCTGAATCACATCATTCAGACACTTGTTTTTCAGAGGTGTTGATCTATCTTTGATAGTTTGTGTAGACTTGTATTTTTGTGAATTAATTTTCATGACTGACAAAGGCTATTGTGCAGAGTCGAGTGGGAAGAAATCTGTGGCAAGATGATCTAGCTTTTAGAGTTCAGTTTTGGTGTTCTGTCAGAGTTCCTTTTGTATGTTCCATCGGGGATGTCTAAGTTTGACTTTGGTTCAAATTTTATGCATGAGATTTTGTAAAGAAAATGACTCTTTGGTGAATTTGAATGAAATAAAGGATTGTTTTATATCTCATCTGTCTTGATTATCATCTTGGTGACTTTACTTCTATCTTTACATTTATTTCAGCAACTGATATGTTCAAAAAATTACATAAAAATTAAATTTCCAACAAGCTTTTTATTGATAAAAGACTAGCCTAAGCACTCGTAATTAATACTTGTGAGTTAGGATGTTATTTTTGTTGTCTATAAACATAGGGTTATATTCTCGTCTACTTTTATCTAGCCAAGCATAGTCTGAAAATGATTGAGTAAGATCATTTCATATCTTTTCCTCAACATTTATTTGGCGACCATACTGGGGAGATCTTCAATATCTCTCCGGTTAATTTTTATACTCGATTTTCATCGATACATCTTTCTTTTTCTGAAATTGATTCTTTAACTATTTTTCTATTAATAACTATTCTTATTGCGAGACAGCCCAATCTTGAGCCCGGTCTCCAAGACCAGACCAACATTACTTTGAAATTGTTTCATACTATTTTAGACACTGCCAGGACCCGTGTTGAGCTTAACCGTTCTTGGGCAACGATTGAACAAGATATTAGTACTCAAAAACAATTGGAGGATAGATGTAGACAGCCTAGAAATCAACAGTAACCCTTTCGTTTCTTCAAGTTTTGGCCTTTCTTTCATGTCCTTAGATTCTCGTGCTTCTAGAAGAATAAGAGGCTTCTCACCTGAAATCAATCCTATTGCTGAAATAGGAAGAAGGAACGTTGTTTTATCTTCCCAACAAAGTTCTCTAAGGATAACTTTATTTGATTCATCCAACTCATCTATCTTTCCCTCATCTATCATCCACAATATGAAATCTAGTGGTGGCTCTGGTGGCACTGAAAGTGCTCAATATTCTCAATATTCATCATCATCAGTGATTGGTAGCTTATATAGCCACCATATCCCTGTCCAATCCACTACAAACCCCACCAAAGTCATTAAAAAGTATGGGCTTTTTCAATTTGAAGAAGATGCCACAACCACACCGTGGCATGTGTCCTATCCTCTTAACCTATCACCTACTACTCGTCCACTTCCGAAGTTTAAAGAGAACTTGCCTAAGTTTTCAGTAAATAACATTGTCAGTACAAACGAACACCTTGTGGCATTTTCAAATGCTTGTCATAACATAGGGGCCAACGAAAATGATACATGCATGCGCTTGTTTGTTAATTCCTTGGAAGGAAAAGATGCGGTCGATTTCTTTGATCTCCCTCCTAATATTTTGTCTACTTGGGAGGAGTTAATCTATTGGTTCTGATCCACTTATGGGAAATCCAAAATCCCCGTCAAGAACTTAATGGAATACAATAACATCATCTATAAGGAGGGTGAGACTATCAAGACTTTCAACTTGTGTTTCACCAAGTTATACAACCAAATCCCTGAACTTATCCACCCTCAGAATCAAGTCACTTTCATGCATTAATACAATGCATTGCCTTCTCCCTACCATCATAGGCTTGAGGAAAAATCCATTGATAATCTCAGTTCCACTCTGCATACTTTCTCAGATTATGAAGAACAACTTGAAAGAACTGGTCATCCCTAGGGAGAATCAGTTAGACAGACATACATGTTCGCTCTCTTACAACTATTACAAGATATGAACAATCATATGATAACATTTGAGCGGAAGGGTACTATCTCCCCTCTCACCCCTAGAGCTTCATCCTCTTCTTCACCCCCCCTTTAGAAATTCGGTTGAAAACAATTTTCAGCCTAAAGCTATCCTGCCTCAGAGTTGGTGTAACTTTTGCGAGGAACACCATGAATAAACCACATGTGAGGTAAAGAAGAGTGCCAAAGATAAGATCTTTGGTAAAATACCAGAAGCTACTATCGTTGTCCTAGATTTTGTAGAGCCAAAGGATGTCATGGTCATCAACACTAGGAACAAAGCTTACGCTCCCAAGGGAAAATTTGATTCTCCCTGCAGTTCTTCTACCCCAAGCTCATCCTCAACCGATGTTGCGCTCCAGATTCCTAAGGTCCCTAAGAGTCATGGAATCACTCCTCCTCCCCCCTCTTATAAATACAATATCTTGAGTCAGTTGGCCAACATCAAAGCAGATGCAACCCTTCTAGACATGGTTGTTGTCCTTGAACAACAAATGCATATGAAACAATTCATGGAAGGAAAAGTTTCCATTGTGTCCAACCTTTCTGAAGAGGTAAATGAAGAGGATTCTTCTGTAAATAAAGTAGGTGTACATAACTTTAGATACCCTGTAAAAAATCCTCCTTTTTATATTTATGTAAAGATCATGGATAAGATTGCCCATTGTTGCCTCATTGATGGCGGTTTGAGACCAAGTGTGATGTCAAATATTATTATGGAATATCTAGGCTTGTCTTGTACAAATGAAAATGCCAGAAGAATGCTCTCCTATAATAGTGTACAACAAACAACCATAGGAGAGATTAAGGATGTGACCTTGGTTTTATGAGCTCATCCTAAGATAAGAACAACCCTTAGTATTCAGGTAATTGATATGCCTGTAAGAAATTACTCAATTATCTTGGGAAGGGATTGACAAGCCTTAACATGTGGATACCTCTCACTCGACTGGACACATTTATTCGTTCCTCAGAATGGTAAGAACATCATAGTCCTTAAAGAAGGAAGGATTTCACCCTATATAGAGAGTGTTCCGCAATCCAGTGTAAAGTATATCGAAGAATACCTAGGAGTGTATTCCATATTTTTTGAAGAGGATAATACTCCTTTGGAACAAATCAATTTAGAAGATTATATGTGGAATATGCACTTTGATGGTTCACACTCTAATGAAGGTAATGGGGCTAGTATTATCTTGGTTTCCCCTACACGAAAAATTCATAATCTGTCTTACAGGTTAGAGTTTCCTTGTACAAACAATGTCACTGAGTTCGAAGCATTATTATTAGGCATTGAAAACACCCTTAATCTTTGTTGTGGTCACCTTTCAATTTTCGTAGATTCCGAGCTTGTTGTGAACTTGATACGGAAAATGTGCCCCCTTAGCAACAAGTTGATAGAATGGTACTCCCAAACTGTTTGGGCACTTATCTCAAACCTTTTATCCTTCAACATCACTCATGTTAAGAGGGAGTTGAATTCAATGGTTGGTCGGTTAGCTATCTTTGCAGCTTCTCCTAATCAACAACTTTTGCCTCACAGGCCTAATTGATCTTTTCAATATCTATATCGTCCTTGTATCCCTGAAAATGTAGAATCTTGGTAGAACCTCCCTAACAATGAGAAGAATTGTGCTTTTATTCAAGATGAACCTCTTAAGCCCAAGAAAATTATTTCCATAGAAAATGATAAGATTTACAAAAGCTTAACTCCTCTAGATGGTTCGTTTTCATTGGGTGTTGTAGGAAATAAATAAAAACAGAAGGAAGAGGAGTTACGAAAGAAGATGGTTGAAACCATCTCCATGAAAATTAGGACACCTGGATCTTCAACGAACGTTAAAATAAATGTCCAATGTTCTGATAAAGAAGATATGAGGTCTGTCGAGCTACTTGGTGGATTTCAAAATGTTTTTGCTTGGTTTAATGAGGATATTCGTGGTTTTGATCCAGGTATTATCCAGCATACTATGGAACCAGTTAGGCAATAACAAGGACTCGTTAGCTCTGCACTGAAAGAAACCTTTCAAAAGGAGTTGAGAGATTTCTTAAGGGCTGCAATGTTTTTTTCAGACCACCCTGAATGGGTTTCTAATTGGGCATCTTCCTCGAAGACCATTGATAATATTAGAACCTATATTAGTCTTCTAAGTTTCAAGCAAGCGATTATGAGAAATCCTTTCCCTCCTCTCAATATGAAAATTTTTTTGCAACAGGTTGAAGAGTCACAGTTAGGGCCCTTACTTGACAGTTTGTTTGGTTGCAAGAAATCAAGGTAAAAGGGGCAGATGCTCACAAAACCACTCTTATCACTTATTGGAGTACTATGTCTTACCAATGCGGAATTTCTAGCTTACTTGATACATGTACTTCTTTTAAAATACCTATGCACATAACTCTCGATGATTTGGTCAGTCTCCATCTCTATCTTGACGATCTAATTGTGTGTGTCAAGGGACTGATGATTACATCAGATTTCCAAGTGTTCGGTCCTTTCCAAATTTCTTTTGTCTTGGACACTAACTCTTATATCTTAAAATATTTACATGAGCAATTGTTTTCATATAACACTAACAGCCCCCGCTTGAAATATTGTGAGGGACCGACGTGAAAAGTTCTAATGATGTCTAGATTTTTTGTATACTAGTAGCCTAGATCTTCTTTCCTTTTTTTTGTGCTTCCTTTTCTGTTTGACTTCAGCTTTCCAAGTTAAAATTTTCTTTTTGTCTTCTTCATTTTTGTCTTTTATTGCTATTGTTTTAATTTCTGCATTGTTACTTCTGTTATGATTTTTGTCCTTATCATCTTTTAATAAGTTTGGACAAAATAAGATGTTGGATCAATCCTACCATAGTGACACTCTTGCGAAGCATTGTTAGTAAATAACAATCAACCTTACACAAATGTTATGATGTATCCTATGAAGGACCCTTCAAATTGTTATATATTTCCACTGTTGTCTTGTAAAGAGATTGGTTATCTCCCGCTTCTTCTCTCCATTTCTTCGTCCATTGAGAAACAAAGGAGAGGATTCCTCAATTTTTCTCCTTGAGATAAGAGCCGATTCTAGTTGGATGATTATGCATACAGGGATAAACCCCCTCATACTTAAAAAATTTCATAAATTATTCTCAAATTCCTGATCATTTTTCCATTAAATCCACTCACTTCCCCCTGTTGCATAATTATTCTGGTTACGTCTTTTAAAATTATTGTTCTTGGTCTACGAAACCATGAATTTTGAGTTCTAAATCTGTTGAAAACAAATTTTCCTGTGGAGTCGCCAGTTTGTTGACAATTAAAATCGTAAACGAGGTTTTGCCTGCAAAGTGTTGCTAAAGCCTATTATTATAAAAGCTAAATAATACTAGTAGGTGGGACCCCCTTGAATTATTTAATATTATATATGTTCATATTTGATGTTTGTGACAATGTGCGACATGACTTACATGGTTTATGAGATCTTGTTTTTATTGGCTATGATTGATCTTATGAAGTATTGGTTCTTTATGTTACTATGGCCTATGTTATTCATTGATACCATTGCTATCTATCCTTATGACACCTGCACAACAAACATGTTAGTGAAAATACATAAAAGGTAGTTTGGAGGATAGAAGCAGAAGCATACTAAGGTTTTCTCTTTGAGTTTATGCTGATATAATTCAATTTTCATCCATTCATTTATTCATCACAAGCCTAATTATCTTTTATGATAGCAGGGTCTTATTGTAGACAACAATATTCAAGGTTGAATCACATCATTCAAACACTTGTTTTTCAGAGGTGTTGATCTATCTTTGATAGTCTGTGTAGACTTGTTTGTTTGTGAATTAATTTTCATGACTAAGAAAGGCTATTGTGCTGAGTCGAGTGGGAAACAATCTATGGCAAGCTGATCCAACTTTTAGAGTTCATTTTTGGTGTTCTGTCATAGGTCCTTTTGTATGTTCCATCGGGGATGTCTAAGTTTGATTTTGGTCCAAAATTTATGCATGAGATTTTGTAAAGAAAATGTCTCTTTGGTGAATTTGAATGAAATAAAGGATTGCTTTATATCTCATATGTCTTGATTATCATCTTGGTGACTTTACTTCTATATTTACATTTATTTCTTCAACTGATATGTTCATAAAATTACATAAAAATCAAGCTTTTTGTTGATAAAAGACTAGCCTAAGCACTCGTAATTAATACTTGTGAGTTAGGATGTTATTTTTGTTGGCTATAAACATAGGGTGATATTCCCGTCTACTTTTCTCTAGCCAAGCAGAGTCTGAAAATGATTGAGTAAGATCATTTCATATCTTTTCCTCAACACATTTCACAACCCCAACCAACGTGGTTAGTTGAAGCAATATATTAATGCAAAAAAAAGCAAAAATTACAAGAGAGTTTCTCACAATTGATTATTAACAAATGACCCTCCATGATTTTTTAAATAGAGACCATGGACCAATAATGTGTTAAGCCACATATCAATATAACCGTTAATATCGAGGATAATATAAGCCATTGGATCAGTCTATCTCTATAACAAAGTATCACTCTATGTTTAGAACATATTGTGACCGTCAGATTACATAACTACAAATGTATACTAATACATATTAATGAAACAAAATAAGAAACACACTTTTACCTAAATACATATTAGACCAAGTTGATTTTAACTAACTCCTAAGTGTCTAAATATCCTAACATCCCCCCTTAAGAACAACTTGGGATAGGATTGAAGGATTTACAAAGGTGACACAATAAGAGAAGTAAGGAGACATTAAATCCTATCCCCCCTTAGTGACAACTTCCTAAAATCCTAAGATAGATCGAAGTTTGAAAAACTTCGTTTCTGTAAGAGACTTTGTGAAAATATCAATAAGTTGATCATCTGTAAGACAAAAGAACACTTCAAGAACACGATCATGAATGAACTTTCTGATGAAGTGCATTTGTAGCTCAATTTGTTTGTCGCATTGATGTTGAACTAAATATTTGATGAACTTGATAGCACTTTGATTGTCGCACTTGAGGGTGTTTAGATGTTGTTGCTAGAATCCAAACTTTGAAAGGATCTATCGAAGCCACAATGCCTCTTGACTTGCATTAACCATTGCTCGGTACTCCTTTTATTGAAGAAAGAGAAAAATCTTGTTGTTTCTCACAAACCCAAGTGGCAAGTCTAGAACCAAGACTAAAAACATAACTTATAGTAGACTTTCGATCATTAAGGTCACCAACCCAATATAAATTTGTGAAACCAACCAACAAAGGAGCCTCCCCTGAGTTGTAACGTATCCCAAACTGAATTGTATCTCAAACATACAAACGTATCATTTTTGTTGCTTTCCAATGGCTTTCATGGGGTGCTTGAAAATGTTGGGAAACAAGACCAACAACAAAAAAATATTAAGATAGGTATGAGTCAAATACAAAAGGCTACCAACTAACTGATGGTACAAAGTGGCATCAACTTTTGAAGAAGTACGGGAATCAACAAGTTTGACCCCAGATTGGAAGGGAGAATAGGTTGGTATACAATATATACCATGTGAAAGCAATGAAGGCCACATCCATACTTAGACTGGGAAATGAAAAAATCCTTCCTTGGTTTGCAAGACTCAGAAGCCAAGGAAATAATGAAAATAGCCTAAGTCTGTCCTTTCAAATTTCTTCTTAAGGCTAGATTTCACATGAGTTAGGAGTTGAGGGTCACTACCAAGTGAGGATAAGGTCATCAACATAAAGAAAAAGTATATGATATGGATTCATACTTTTTTGGTATAGATGTTAGGGTCAAAATGACATCTATAAAATTCAATGTCAAGAAGAAAATTATCCATTTTACCATACCAAGCTCGAGAATNTGAGGATAAGGTCATCAACATAAAGAAAAAGTATATGATATGGATTCATACTTTTTTGGTATAGATGTTAGGGTCAAAATGACATCTATAAAATTCAATGTCAAGAAGAAAATTATCCATTTTACCATACCAAGCTCGAGAATATTGCTTAAGATGATAGAAAGATTTCTTAAAGCAACAGACAAGGATGAAGTAATTCTGAACATAGCCGTGAGGTTGTTCCATGTAGATTTCTTCTTACAAATCCCCATGGAAGAAGGTGGATTTGACATCCATCTGATGGATCTCCCATTTATGTGAGGTAACAAGTGTTTATTAATTGGGTTGGTTGTCATTGATGTCAACCCTTAAAGAAAGTCTGGTAGCGAATTCTGGTAGCACAATGGTTTGGGTAATGGACCCAAGTTTGTTTGATGGATAATGGTATGATTTTTGGTATATTTGTAGGAAATACTATTCCAGATGCATAGTACATGTCATGCCATTTCCAGTGGTATGTGAAACGTCACATAACTCCTTAAGGTTAGAGAGTTATGGCCATGTGAAGTTGGAGAACCCTCATGAGTCATCTGGAAGCCCCAAAAGGTCAAAGTAGTCAAAGTGTTTGAAAAGAAGAAATTATTTAAATAATAAAGTGAAGTGATGAGTGTACTATAATTCAAAGAGGATACAAAAGAAATTATTTAAATAATAAAGTTAATGGAGAAATTACTAAGTGGACAAGTGGTTAGAAGTGGGTTAGCCCTAAAATAAGGAAAGTGGTTTAAGATATTTTAGAAGGTAAATAATAAAGTGAAGTGATGAGTGTACTTTAAGTCAAAGTGGATACAAAAGAAATTATTTAAATAATAAAGTTAATGGAGAAATTACTAAGTGGACAAGTGGTTAGAAGTGGGTTAACACTAAAATAAGGAAAGTGGGTTAAGATGGTTAAAAGGTAACCCCTTGAGGAAACTACATGAAAGTATAAATAAGAGGAAAGGCTCTCTCATTTTAATCACACTTAAGCATATTGAATATCTACAAGTGATTGAGGTAACCAAAGGATATCTAAGACGAATTTCAGAGGAAAGGTGAAATAAAGAAGGACAAAATTCAAGGGAGGATAAATTCTTTTGATTATGCTTTCTAAGGTTGAGGTACAAGTTGATGTATGGTACATGTTGGCATAGGTTATTGGTATAGGTTGTTATAGGTTGATTAAAGTTTGATTGGTATAGGTTTACAACAATATATCTCACAATGATAGTGTGGCAGTGGTTCCATCATTCTACTTCTACGTCAGGGCAGTTGGTGGGGCAAGGACAGGTGGTTGTAGCCACCTTCTGGTTGTAGTCGGAGAACATAGGGGGTTGTATCCTCCTTTTGGTTGTAGCCAGAGAATTGGGGAGTTGGAACTTCCCTCGGGTTGTACCTTGAGAAACTAGGGGGTTGGAGCCTCCTTCTAGTTGCAGCTGGAAAACAAAGGAATTTGGTGCTTCCAATGAACGTAATTCTTAAAGACATGTTGGACATAGTGTCATTGATGTATTGTCATTGATGTCAACAGACGATGTCATTGATGTGATGATAAGTTGGTATGACAAATTGTCATTGATATCAATAGTATTATGGTTGATGTCAAATAGTTAGAAAATGTGCATAGATAAAATCTTGGGAGGGTTAGCGAATAAAGATCAAATCTTAGAAGAGATGGCATGATGAATTGTGGAGAGTGAAAGAAGAATTAAACAACTCGCTAGTTATAATCCCGCAATCGGTCTAGATCATCATATCTCATAAAATCAAATATTTACGACTATGGTTGATCCAAAAAACGATCAGATTAAGTCAGATTAAATCGTGATCGTCGGATGCGCAATCGCCAGATCAAAGACAAGAATAGATTGTGGAGATCGAAAGAAGAATTGAATATCGTGTTATTTCCAATCTCGCAATCAGTCAGGACCGTCAGATCTTATAGCTTCGAATATTGACGATTGTTGTTGACTCACCAAAAACGCACAACTTCAAAATGCAGAGTTTGGGTGACGAGTTAAATCACTTGCAAGTTGTGGTTCTGAAATCATCCTTGATCGTTAATCTTCTTTGAGATTCTTCACGAACATTGGATCACCTTAAAATGAAGGATAGGATAAGCGGGGAAAAATGATTGAGAATTTGATTATCCGAATATTCGTCAGCCGTTAGATCACTTTAATTGGAAGGATAGAATAAGCAAATATGGAGGGTCATTAGACTTAAACCAAGGCAAATTTGTTGATTAAAGTTGGTTGTCATTAATGTCAACCCTTGAAGAAATCCCCGTAGCACAAAGGTTTGGGTAATGGACCTAAGATTTTTTTATGTAAATATGAATCATTATTTTTTTGTCATGGTTTATAAGAAGTAAATATGGATGAACTCCAAAGTTGTCCCCTTATGGTGAAAGCCCTCACGGGAAGACGCTTTACAGAGTAAGAGAACCCATGCTTAATTGTGGAATAATGAGATGAAGGACAGTGAATTTTTCAGGGAAACTATCCTATATGGATAGTTCTTGTCATGCCATTTCTAGTGGTATGTATAATGTCACATAACTCCTCACGGTTAGAGAGTTATGACAATGTGAAGTTGGAGAACCCAGGTTTGGGTAATGGACCCAAGTTTGTTTGATGGATAACGGTATTATTTTTACTATATTTGAAGGTAATACTATTCTAGATGGATAATACATGTCATTCCATTTCTTTTGGTATGTGGAATGTCACATAACTCCTCACGGTTTGAGAGTTATGGCCTTACGAAGTTGGAGGACCCTCACATGTCATCTAGAAGCCCCAAAAGGTCAAAGTAGTCAAAGTGGTTTAAGGGATTTTAGAAGGTAAATAATAAAGTGAAGTGATGAATGTATTATAATTCAAAGTGAATACAAAATAAATTATTTCAATAATAAATTTAATGGATAACTTAGAAGTGGGTTAACCCTAAAATAAGGAAAGAGGGCCAAGTGACCTAGAAGTTGTTTTTAAGGAAGCTACTTGGAGAGTATAAATAAGAGGCTAGGCTCTCTCATTTTAAACAAACTTGAGAATATTGAATATATATAGGTGTATAAGGTAACCAGGTATATATAATCCTAAATTCTGAGGGAAGGTGAAGAAAAGAAGGCCAAAATGCAAGGAAAGCTAAATTCTTTTGATGGTGCTTTCTAAGGTATGTTATTTACAGGTCATCTCACCATTTTTGCTATAATTTTTTTTCTATAATGATTCAGACCGTGAAATTGCTATTCCATTGATAAAACATACCCAAGTATTTGTGGTAAAACAATGATCTTGTGGGTCATTGTATTTTCGGAGTTACACTCCGTGGAAAATAGGGTTTGTGGCTAGTCCTAAAACTAGTTAAAAAAATGTGTTTCAGGTAAAAACGTCATAACTTATTCATAAAAAATACAAATTCAGTGAGACAAAATGTTTTGGTTAGGGTATAGGATTTAGTATGGTGTGTAATAGTTTCAGATCAATTAAATGAATATTACGTGTGGGGCATGCTTTACAAGGTTGCTCTCTAGAATAATCCAGAATTCAGCAAGGTATGCCATTTTTGCTATAAATCCTTTTCTAAGATGTTTCAAGTAGTGAAACCTGGAGGAATTACATAAAACACACTGAATAACATTGTGTATCAGTTTCAGATGTTTATACATTACAGGTTCAAAGTTATGATTACTTCAAGTTAGGGTTGTTGACTAATCCAAAACTAGGCATGTGAGACTAAAGAAAAGTTTGATGAAAATGATAGTCTTTTGTCGTTAAAGTTAAGGAAGGTTTGCAGGAATGTGATCATATACACCAGGTCTATTACAAAGCTACAAATCATATTTGAATGATGAAATTGATGAGGGATCTTGGTTGAGGTACATGTTGAGTACATGGTTGAAACAAGTAGTTGATGAGTTGGCACATACATGAGGTGTATAGTTGATGATGTTGGTACATATTGATGATTCATAGTTTATGAGTAGTTGACACATGATTTGTACATACTTGGTACATGGTTGGATGCACTTGTTTATGGCACAGGTTGATTACAGGTTGAGGTACAGGTTGATGCATGGTTTATGCATGGTTCAGATTTATTGGTACATGTTTATAGTGGTATATCTCACAGTGATAGTGTGACATTGGTTCCATCATTCTACTTCTACTTCAGGGTGGCAGGACGGGGCAAGGACAGGTGGTTATATCCACCTTCCGGTTGTAGTTGGAGAACATAGGGGGTTGTAGCCAGAGAATTGGGGAGTTGAATCTTCCCTCAGGTTGTAGCCTGAGAAACTAGGGGGTTGGTGCCTCCTTCTAGTTGCAGCTGGAAAACAAAGGAAGTTGGTGCTTCCAATGAATGTAATTCTTCAAGACATATAAGAAAAAACATTATGTGGTTTTCTCACGATTTAGGTTTCCACGTAAAACACTGGTGTACTGTGTATGTCTGTGATTGTTTATTTCTAACTGCTCATTATTGGATAATAATTCTACATTGATATAAAATTTGAAGAAAAATGATTATAATTACGCTATTACTGATCCACCCCCCCTCTCAGTAATCCAATAATAACATCGCAAATAGATCGAGACATTGATCTAAGATCTTGATCAAACAAACATAATTCACTTCGGGTCTAAAGATGTGAGGAGGTTACACTTCGGGAATCTCACTTCAGAAGATTTGTGAAATTGAGATATCGAAATACCCGAAGTTCTGAAAGCCAAAATTTTGAAGTCACTCTCAGCCATCGATCTGAGATACCCTTCGGATGTTATTCCGAGTGTTAGATCAAGGAGATGAATATGTGTCACATCGGGAGATCTACGTTAGCAGACCATGTCAGCAAGGACATGTGACAAACCACGTTGACATACCACATAAGCAAGGACATGTGCCACAGTCAGATAATGACAAGTGTCAAGTTGAAATTGACATTTCAGGTACGCAAATCAAGAATCAGAGTGACACGTGACAGACACTCGGCTCATGCCATGTCATCAAGTGATGTAAGAAAGTTAGGTCACTCCGGGAGTTTTACTTCGGGAGTTTCACCACCAATAGATGCCCTAAGTCCCAAAGTCCCGAATGTCGAAGTCTCGAAGTGGGCACAAGTCGTCTGATCTGAAGATCATTTCGGGTGTATTCTCAACCGTTGATCATATTACAGTGGAAGGATAGTGTAAATGATGGCCATCCATTTAAATGATTGATTAAGTCTCAGCCATCATATTAAGCAATGAAAGGATAAGTGTAAGGATCGAACATGACCATTGATCTGGTTATGCAAAATAAAAGTGAATCGTCCGATCTGTTCGATGAAATCTTATTCAAAAATTTGAAAAGTTGAAATCCTGAAGTCCCAAAGTCTCGATTGTCGTCCATCTCATCAAGGGATTAAATCGTGACCATTGATTTGATAAGTGCTCAAGCACTCGTTTGGCCTAGCGTCTGGTCACCGCCATTGGTCATATGGAATAAGAGATTAAAAAGGCAGGATATAATACGTCGCTAAATTGATAAGCCTACGGTTTTGTATCACTTGGTCACATGTAATGGTTTGAAGGAAGCGCATCTACAGAACTCAGTTTCTGCAAATAAATGCAGAGATTCGGGATCGAGTTAAAAGGACGAAATTGATCCATAATTGTGATCAATTTATGAAAAACCCTTCACGATAAAAATGTTAAAATAGTTAGTATGGTTACGTTAAACAAAGAGGTGTGATGGTACAAATAAAGGGACACAGTGTATAACACTCACACCGTTTTGAAGAATATATAAATGATAAAGAGTGGTGAGAAGAAAGTGTCTCTATAGTTCAAATAAGGAGATATTTTAAATCACAGGAGCAAAGAAAGATGCAGTAAATACTTGATACATAAGCTTTTTCCAGATTCAGAAAATAAGGGTGGTTGGGTGGTGCAAGGGTAGGTTGGTGCCTGCAAAGGGAGTTGGTGTTTCCTTGTCAGTTGTAGCTGACTATACAAGGGTTTGTAGCCTCCTACCAGTTGTTGTTGGTGAACAAGGGTGTGGGTGCATCCTAATCAGTTAGTGATGATCAAAAAGGAAGAATGTCTTCCTTCTATGTAACATGTAAAACAAATTTTGCAGTTAATAGAAAAACGTTTGTGGTTTTTCCCAGTTGGGTTCCATGATAAAATATTGTGTCAAAATTATGTTTGCATAAATAAAAGAAAATGATAAAATTATTGTGTCACTGATTCACCCCCCCCCCCTCTTAGTGACAGGATTTGATCCTTCAATTGGTATCAAAGCGATTCTCTTCACAAAAGGTTTAAATCACTTGAAGCGGAATATACATCAGAATGGATCAGCAATTGAAGATGTCATAAAAAAATCCCCCTATTTAATGGCGAAGAGCATGTCTTTTGGAGTGTTACAATGAAAAGCTATCTAATGTCCATTGGACTGGAAGTATGGACATTAGTTGAAAAGGGATATGATGTTCCAAAATCCACGACCATAGAAGTAGAAGACAGGAAAACATTTTGGGAACATGAAAAAGCCTTAAACACACTACAAGATGGACCGAGTAAGAAAATCCTTGCTAAGGTACTAAACTGTAATAATGCAAAAAAACTCGGGGATAAATTGGAAACTATATATGCAGGATATACCAAGTTTAAAAGGGCCAAACTCTAGACTCTCAAAGTACAATATGAAGGCCTAACAATAAAAGATGAGGAAAACATCTCTGATTACTTTGGAAAAGTTGATAATATTATTAATTCAATCAGAGGATTAGGAGTATAAGTATAAGACAATGAGCTAGTTGAAAAAATACTAAGAACACTACCTATTGTATACAATCCTAAAGTGTCCTCTCTTGAAGATCAAAAAAATCTAGATAAACTCACCATGGATGAATTGTATGGAATCCTCACATCCTATGAGTTAATATTAGGTCATGAGGATCTCTCACAAGGAGAAGAAGCCTTCAAGGTACTCAAGAAAATAAAGAATCAGAAGCATAAACTTCAATCTAGCCATGATGAAGAATCTGATGTGGAAGAAGAAAATTTCATTAAAAAACTTCAGAAAGGATCAGGGAAGTACAAAGGCAAGTTTCCTTTAAAATGTTTTAACTATGGAAAGGTTGGCCATTTTGAAGCCAAGTGTCCCTATCCCAAGGAGGACCTTGAAGATGAAGAAAACAAAACCAAACAGTGCAAGAAAAAGGAAAAACCCAACTACAAGAAAAAGTTTTACAAAGGGAAAAATAACTTTTACTCAAAAGAAGAAAAAAATAGTTCATCAGAGTCTAGTGACAGCGATGATGATGAAGTCCTTTTTCTAGGTATTAAAGAGTCTAATGATATAGAAGACATTAAACATGAGAAAGATTCAAAATATGAAGCAAAATTTAATATGGAAGAAGAACTTCTCAGTGCCTTGGATGAATTAAGAAAATACAAAACCAGATATAGACAGCTAAAATTTTTTGTAGTTGAACAAAAGGAAAAACATGAACAAAAAGAAGAGGATATGGAGAAACTCATGAGAAACCTGAAAAAACAAATCCTAGAATCAAATAGGATTGAAGAAAGTCTAGAAAAGTCTCTTAAAGAAAAACAAATAACCTGTGAAAGAATGGAGGCAGAAATAGTTCACCTAAGAAAATAACTTGATACAAAACTCATTCAAACAAGATATGAGAATAGCTCTAAAATATTGAATAAGATTATTACCACACAAAGGGATTTAGGTAATAAAAATGGAATAGGTTATTCTCAAGAAAAAATCCAAGTCAACTTAAAATCTTATGCAGATGCTCTCCTTAGTATATTCAAGAAGAAAAACGAAGAGAAGACAAGTAATGACCAAAACTCCAAAGGACTACTTCCACCCATCAAGAAGGAAAACAAGACAATACCAAAGAAGGTTTATCAAAACAAGTATACTCACATTTTCTTTGGTTATTTCTTTGCATGCTCTAATTTCATACACAAATATATGAATTGTAGAGCATATAGAAGAAAAAATCTAAAGGTTAAGAACTATAACCTTAAAGATAAACAAGCATTAAATCGAGTTAAAAGCATAAACTATAACTCCTTTTCACCTCTACAAGAAGGGGACCTAGAATGCTTCATATGTCATAACTATGGACATAAGTCCATTAATTGCAGATTAATGGAAGTTTCAAAACAACCAAAGTTCATTAGAGAGCAAAAGAAACTTTGGAGAGAAAAAACACCAAAAAGGGAATGTCTTATTGCCTTAAAATCCCAAGATAAAAAAGACCTATGGTATGTTGACAGTGGGTGCTCAAAACATATGATAGGTAACAAGGACAAGTTTCTATAGTTAAAGAAACAAAAGGGTAAAGTTACATTTGATGACAATGCTTCAAGTAACATACCTAGGAAAGACTCTGTGAGTTTGGGAAAAGACAGCCAAAAATGTGCTGCATGTTGAAAACTGAAACCTAGTCTATTAAGTGTCAGCCAAACCTGTGATCAAGGGAACTTCTGCATCTTTGATTCCCAGAAATGTGAGATTAGGAGAGAATACACAGGAAAATTGGTTGGTACTACTCCTAGAACTCCCGAAAATGTATATATACTAGATGCAAAATTGAATGGGGAATGTCATATAAATCTAGTAGATGAAAGTTGTCTATGGCATAGAAGGTTGGGGCACATTAACTTTGACAATCTAGTAAAATTCAGCAATCTTGGTGCAGTAAAAAACTTGCCAAAGATCATAAAGCCCTCAAATACTATGTGTAGACACTGTCAACTAGGGAAACAATCTAGAATAAGGTTCAAAGCAAAAGAATACACAACCTCAAAACCTTTAGAGCTTGTTCACACTAACCTATGTGGACCTACAAGGACCAATAGTTTGCAAGGAGAGTCCTACTTTATGTTGTTCATTGATGATTTTACTAGAATGGGTTGGATATGTTTTCTCAAAGAAAAATCAAAAGCACTTAACAAATTCAAAGCCTTTAAAACCCTTGTTTAAAATGAAAAGGAGACACAAATCAAATGTCTTAGATCAGACAATGGTGGTGATTTCACCTCAAAAGATTTTGATCTCTTTTGTGAAACCCATGGAATAAAAATAAAATTCTCTGCTCCCAGAACACCTCAACGAAACGAGATTGTTGAGAGAAGGAATAGAACAATTCAGGAGGCTGCAAGGACTATGCTCAATGAAGAAAATTTGTCTAATGGATATTGGAGGGAAGCTGTGAGCACAACAATATACATATTGAACAGAGGCAAGCTCAATATTAATAGTAATAATACCCCTTGTGAACTATGGTTTGGAAGAGCTCCATCGATAAAATACTTGAAGGTCTTTGGAAATAAGTGCTACATCAAAAGGCTTGACGAGAATCTCGGAAAATTTGATGCTAGATGTGATGAAGGTATCTTTCTTGGATATGCCTCTACCAAAAATGAATACATATGCTACAATATTAGATTACATAAGATTGTTGAGAGTGCATATGTCAAGGTGGATGGTCTTAAAACAATAAGGATAAAAAATCAAGAGACTATACTTGACATTGAATATGAAGATGATGATGAGTCAGTTGGTACACAAGCAGAAGAAGTAGAAGAGGATAAAGAAGAAAGGGAAGAGGATGATATGGATACTAGTAAAGATGAAGAGGATATTCAAGAAGAAGAGATAAGAGAAGAATCCCCAAGATGAGACACAAAGACACCCTTTAGAATGACTCAAAATAAGCATCCTGAAGAACTGATTATTGGAAATAAGAGTGTTGAAGTGCACACAAGAAGACAATTGTTGTATCAAACTGAAATAACACTTTTGTCACATATTGAGCCCATATCAATCAAAGAGGCATGTAAATATGAGAATTAGGTCAATGCTATGAATGAATAATTGGACCAGATTGAAAAAAATCAAACATGGGAACTAGTTCCAAGACCAAAAAACAAAAATGTCATTGGAACTAAATGGGTGTATAAAAAAAAATGAATGAGAATGGGAAAGTAATCAGGAACAAAGCCATATTGGTATGTAAAGGATATGCTCAAGTTGAAGGAGTAGACTATGAAGAAACATTTGCACCTGTGGCCAGATTAGAGGCAATTAGGATGTTCCTAGCCTTCTCCAACTACAAAAAATTTAAAGTATACCAAATGGATGTCAAGTCAGCATTTCTCAATGGAAACTTAGAAGAAGAAGTCTATATTGAGAAACCAAAAGGGTTTTAATTAAATAACAAAGGATACTATGTATGTAAACTAAATAAATCACTCTATAGGCTAAAAGAAGCACCTAGAGCTTGGTATGCAAGGTTAGATTCTTACTTACAAAAACAAGGCCTCAAAAGGGGATCAACAAACAACAATATTTATTGTAAAATTGATGGTAATAACATGATGATTGTGGAAGTATATGTTTATGATATTGTATTTGGTAGTGATGATGAAAAAATGAGTAATGAATTTGCTATGATTATGCAACAAGAATTTGAAATGTCTTTGCTTGGCGAACTGAATTTCTTTCTTGGATTACAAATAATATAGTCCAAAATAAGAGTCTTTATCCATCAGTCTAATTATGTTAAATATATGCTTAAGAGATTCTAGTTAGATAATTGCAAACCTGTTAGTACACCTATGACAGTTGGATGCAAACTAAGCAAGGAAGATGAGTCCAAAGTTGTAGATCCGAAACACTACAGATCAATGATTGGGAGTTTACTCTATGTAACAACTTCCAGACCTAATGTCAAGCAAGTTGTTGGGATGGTGGCTAGATTCCAAGCAACACCAAAGGAGAGCCATGTTCAAGCTGTAAAAAGAATCTTTAGGTATTTGAAAGGAACTATAGATATTGGTTTGTACCCTAGAAATGATTCATTCACATTAAAAGACTATTCAGATGTTGATTGGGTAGGTAGTGTAGATGACAGAAAAAGTACAAGTGGAGGAGCATTGTTTTTAGGAGAATCATTGGTAGCTTGGATAAGAAAGAAACAATCCTCAATTTATTTGTTTAGCATTGAGGCTGAGTATATTGCAGCAGCAAAATCTTGCACACAAGTGTAATGGATGAAACAAACCTTACAAGACATCAAAATAGTATTTGAAGAACCTACTATTATCCACTGTGATAATACAAACGCTATAAGTCTCTCCAAGAATCTTGTCAAGCACTCCAAATCAAAACATATTTCCATAAAATACCACTATCTAAGAGATCGGGCTGAAAATAAGAACATTAAATTGGAATATGTCCCGACACAAGAACATGTGGCAGATATTTTCACAAAACCCTTAAGCAGAGATGTATTTGAATATCTCAAGCATAAATTGGGAGTAATCCCTCTTCCAACCTAAATCTCTCAAGAAAATAATGCATCAATTGGCACCAAATCAGGGGGAGACAACAATCAAAATCAGAAGGAGTCATTCAATTATGACAAGAAAAATATGATTACAGAATAAGTTACCCATCTTCAAATTCTCATGAGAAGTATACAGACAAACAAATATTTACCATAGGGGAAGCAACCATTTGCCATTGATGTCAAAGGGGGAGAATAATTTTAGAAGAGAGAAGCATCATCACAGGGGGAGACTGTGTATAAATTTGGTTTGTTTCCATCAATGACAAAGGGGGAGATTGTTGGACATAGTGTCATTGTTGTATTGTCATTGATGTCAACAAACGATGTCATTGATGTGATGATAAGTTGGTATGATGAATTTTCATTGATATCAACAGTATTATGGTTGATGTCAAACAATTGGACGATGTGCAGAGATAAAAGATCAGGAGGGTTAGCGAATAAAGATCAAAGCTCAGAAGAGATGGTGCGATGAATTGCAGAGAGCAAAAGAAGAATTAAACGACTCGCTAGTTATAATCCCGTAATCGGTATAGATCGTCAGATATCATAAACTCAAATATCGACGACTGTGGTTGATCCAAGAAATGATTAGATTAAGTCGAATTAAATCATGACCGTCGAATGCGCAATCACCACATCAATGACAGAAATAGATTGCGAAGATTGAAAGGAGAATTAAATATCGTGCTATTTCCAATCCCACAATCAATCAAGACCGTCGGATCTTATAACTTCGAAGATCGATGATTTTGGTTGACTCACCAACAACGCACAACTTCAAATTGCAGAGTTTGGGTGATGAGTTAAATCACTCACAAGTTGTGGTTCTGAAATCATCCTTGATCGTTAATATGCTTCGAGAGTCTTCATGACCATTGGATCACCTTAAATGGAAGGATAGGATAAGCGAGGAAAAACGATTGAGAATTCGATTATCCGAATATCCATCAGTCGTCGAATCACTTTAAGTGGAAGGATAGGATAAGCAAAGATGGAGGGTCATTAGACTTAAACCAAGACAAAGCAGCATCACAGACAGATCGAGTCATCGATCTAAGATCTTGATCAAACAAACATAATTCACTTCGGGTCTAAAGATGTGAGGAGGTTACACTTCGGGAATCTCACTTCGGAGGATTTGTGAAATCGAGATATCAAAATACCCGAAGTCCCGAAAGCCAAAATTCTGAAGTCACTCTCAGCCGTCGATTTGAGATACCCTTCGGATGCTATTATGACTGTTAGATCAAGGAGATGAATATGTGTCACATCAGGATATCTATGTCAATAGACCACGCCAACAAGGACATGTGACATACCATGTTTGCATACCACATAAGCAAGGACATGTGGAACAGTCAGATAATGACAAGTGTCAATTTGAAATCGACATTTCAGGTATGTGAAAATCAAGAATTAGAGTGACATGTGACAGACACTCGGCTCATGCCACATCATCAAGTGACGTAAGAAAGTTACGTCACTCTGGGAGTTTTACTTCGGGAGTTTCACCATCAACATATGCCCTAAGTCTCGAAAACTCGAATGTCGAAGTCCTGAAGTGGACATGATTCATCCGATATGAATATCATTTTGGGTGTATTCTCAATCGTTGATCATATTACAGTGGAAGGATTGTGTAAGTAGAATAGCGGAAGTCTTGGAGTAAATGATGTTCATCCATCTAAATGCTTTATTAAGTCCCAACCATCGGATTAAGCAATGAAAGGATAAGTGTAAGGATCGAACATGACCATTGATCTGGTTATGAGAAATAAAAGTGAACCACCCAATCTATTTGATGAAATCTTATTCGAAATTTTGAAAAGTTGAAATCCTGAAGTCCTGAAGTCCCGATTGTCATCCACTTCATCAGGGGATTAAACCATGATCGTTGATTTGATAAGTGCTCAAGCACTCATTTGGCCTAGCGTCTAGTCACCACCATTGGACATATGGAATAAGATATTAAAAAGGCAGGGTACAATACGTCACTAAATTGATAAGCCTGTTTTTTTGTATCACTCGGTCACATGTAATGGTTTGAAGGAAGCACCTCTGTAGAACTCATTTTTTACAAATAAATGCATAGATTTAGGATCGAGTTAAAAGGAAAAAAATGATCCATAAGTGTGATCAATTTATGAAAAATCCTTCATGATAAAAATGTTAAAACAATGATTATGGTTAAGTTAAACGAATAGGTGCGATGGTCCAAATAAAGGGACACAGTGTATAACACTCACGTCGTTTTGAAGAATATATAAATGAGAAAGAGTGGTGAGAAGAAAGTTTCTATGTAGTTCGAATCAGAAGATATATTAAATCACAGGAGCACAAAAATATGCAGTAAGGACTTGATACATAAGTTTTTTCCAGATTCAGAAAATAAGGGTGGTTGGGTGGTGCAAGGGCAGGTTGGTGCCTGTAGAGGGAGTTGGTGCTTCCTTGTCAGTTGTAGTTGAATAAACAGGGGGTTGTAGCCTCCTACCAGTTGGTGTTGGTGAACAAGGGTGTGGGTGCATCCTGATCAGTCAGTGCTGATAGAAAAGGAAGAATGTCTTCCTTCTATGTAACATGTAAAACAAAATTTTCAGTTAATAAAAAATCGTTTGTGGTTTTTCCCAATTGGGTTCCACGATAAAATATTGTGTCAAAACTCTATTTTCATAAATAAAAGAAAATGATAAAATTATTGTGTCACTGATTCACCCCCCCCCCCTCTCAGTGACAGGATCTGATCCTTCAAGACATATAAGAAAAAAAATTATGTGGTTTTCTCCTGCTTTGGGTTTTCGTGTAAAAACACCGGTGTCCTATGTATGTGTATGATTTCTCATTTGTTTATTGCTTATTTACTCTGCAATTATTGGATGATAATGCTACATTGATATAACACTTGCATTATATGATTAAAAATGATTGTATTGCTCTATCACTGATTCATCCCCCCTCTTAGTAATCCAACAATTGGTATTAGAGCGAGGTTCCTTCAGAAATCAGTTTAATCACTGAAAGGTAGATCATGGAGAGAAACAACATGTATAAAAATGGAATACCACAGTTTGATGGACAAAATTATGCATTTTGGAACAGAAGGATGAAAACATATATACAGACACAGGGATTTGAAATTTGATAATCAGTTGTAGATGGATACAAATAATCAACAGTTCCGCCAACAAATGAAAGAGAAATAAAACTCGGGAAAAATAATTCCAAAGCCACAATGCACTTTTGAATGGTCTTTGTGAATCGATATACACCAAATTTATACATTGTAAATCCATTAAAGAGATTTGGGACAAGATTCAAAATATTTATGAAGGAGATTCAAAATTCAAAGAAACAAATCTTCAAACTTACAGAGGTCAGATCAAACAACTAAAGATGAAGGAAAATGAGAATATTGTAGCCTACTTCTTACGATTCGATGAAACAGTAAATGCAATCATAGGATTGGGAGAATAAATTAAAGAATATGTAATTGTTCAAAAGGTACTAATATCTCTTCCTATGAGATTTGATCATAAGATATCAACACTAGAATAAAGAGGAGATCTAGACGCATTAAGCATAGACGAACTACATGGAATCTTCATAGCATATGAAATGAGAATTGAACAGGAAAATCCAAATATAAAATAAGTAGCTTTCAAAGCATCCAAAAGGTCAAAGAAAAAGGGAAAGAAAAAAGAAAAAGAACATAGTAGCAACAGTGACATCTCGAAAGATGATGAAGAAATGACCAACTTTGTCAGAATATTGAACAAGGGAACCAATGACAGATATAAAGGTAAGTTTCCATTGATTTGTTTTAATTATGATGGTATTGGTCATTTTTCTCACAAATGTCCTCATAAGAAAAATAAGAGGAATGATGAAGATTACTCAAATAACAAACAAACATATAAAGGCAAATGAACCACAAACAAAGCTTTCAAGAAAAGCTTATGCACCAAAGAAGACATCTCCACATTGTTGAAGACAAGATATGAATTGATCTTGCTCAATCATTTTCAGACTTTACTTGGCTAAAGCAAAGTATATGGGAATATCACTCTATGTTTATAGCACAGAAAAATATATATCCTAACTCACAAGTATTAATTACAAGTGCTTAGGCTAGTATTTTATCAACAAAAATCTTGATGGAAATTCACTTTTTATGTATTTTTCTGAAAATACCAGTTGTTGAAATAAATGTAAGAACATAAGTAAAGACACCAAGATAATAATAAATATATATGAGACATAAATCAATCCTTTGTTTCATTCCAATTCACCAAAGAGTCATTGTCTTTACAAAACTTCACACAGAAATCTTGGACCAAAGTCAAACTTAGAAATCCCCGATGGAACATACAAAAGGACCTCTGACAAAAAACCAAAACTGAACTCTCAAAAATGGATCAACTTGCCACAGATTGTTTCCCACTTGACTCTGCACAATAGCCTTTATCGTGTTAGAATATAGAAGATGGTGTGCTCGTTTTACCATTGACGATACCCTCTTCACCCAACCACAGGCCGAAGCCTCCCTCCGAGCACCTTAACCTTGACCTGATAATTCCTCCAGAAGCAAACCCTAGGCTAGATAGCCAAACAAAGAGCGGCGCATCTCTCCCTAAGGATAGCACAACACAAAATACTGATCAAATAGTCCCAAACCCTAGCTAAGAGATATCCAAACCAAATACTGAAACTTGCTACTGTTGCAACTGCACCTGCAACCCTCCTCCAAACCTGCACACCAACTACAACTGCAGTGCGCACCAACTGGGAAAAATGCAGTCCTGAGATATGTCAAATGAGAACTAGCGCCCTGTATTTATAGTAATCCTACCAGTTTGTTGGGGCCGACTTCTCTTTCTGGGTATGTGTCTGTTCAGTATATTATTATTAATTTTGGCCGACTTCTTCTCTTGGAGGCTAATAGCCTAATATAAATTTTCTTCTTGAGTCGACAAGGCTTCTAGGGTTATTAGCCAATTCATTGGGGTTTTTCTTGCTTCCCGAAGTCTTCTATTCTCGTCAGTTTCACATGTAGAGGTAAATACCTCCCGCAACTACCATAATATTAACACTCCCTCCTAGCTAGAGAGGTATCTACAGGTAATGGACTTGAGAACAAAACATACCATTTACCCGGTAGCATCAATATAGTCATCTAGACTATTTCATGACTAGATCATGAGAATCACCATCACCATCAACTGCATCATCTCTCAAAACCATACTTCATCTGAGTAGTTAGATATGATGCTGGATAAGTCACTCTCACCATAGAGTGATACAAGAGGAGTAAAAGCTCTGAACTGTTTTCCATCTAGAAAATCTCTGTTCATCATTCATCTGAATGATCATTCCAATAATCTGTTGATAGTCTTCAAGGCAATTAGAACAAGGATAGAACACACCTGTGTCTATTCATAGTAGTACACAACTACAATCCAGTGGTTAGCTACCACATCAAGTAACACACAAGTACTTGATCAACAACGTATGGTTGTGAACGGTGAAACATATTCACCACAGTAGTCCTCATCTACTGTCATATAGTCTTCATAACAAACATCTGAGAGCATCCTGCATAGAAACAATGTT
>ML798556.1:47246-74276 GCA_009831015.1 Picea engelmannii | reverse complement strand
GTCCAGACCATTCCCCACCCTGGGCCATTCCTCCAACACTAAAAAAAGTGTATCCTGGAAAGAATGAGTCTTCCCTCGAGGAATGTTTGTCCTGCATCAACCTCCAAAACGGACAATTCTTCGAAACTTCTCACAACTGTGAACTTCAAAAGAATGACTGCTCGGTGAGGCGGACCATTCTACTTGACCACTACACAGAGTGACTGCCAAGAAGAATGAATGTCCTAGACCACTCCCCATAATGGGAAGTCGTTGTCTATGATACATCAGCAATCAGTCTGCCTCCCATGTTAACTACAATGGGAAGCCACTGTCCGTTAGAAATATCAATCCACTTTCCGAACAGGAAAGCATCTATCCAATTTGGACTTTTACAAAGATAAATGCTCCCTCCTAACTGGAGAGTTATTTCAATCAAAAAAAATAAATGTTTGCGTACCTTCTTCTAGCTTGGAGAGTCTTCCCTTCCGGTTAATAGAGTTATTTCCACGAGCTCTAGCTTGAGTATGCTAGTTCTTTCATCTTGAATATGGGATTTACCAAAATGTATGCTTATCTACTCATCTGTGGAGATATGTATTGGAGAATCACTTTCTCCTTTCTGGACTTCATCATGGATAATTTAATGCTTGTACTGTAGTCTGGAACACTGTGAAGGCTTCTTGTAGATCTGAACAGTAGAGTATATCATAGTTGGAGAACTGGAACATATCCATGTGGTACTTCTTCTGTCATCATGAGATCTGATCTTTTGAGTAGTCATCTTAATGTTATAGGAAATCTTCACCACGCTTATGCTGTGAACTGGAGGTTCTCCACCAAGTTGTCTTCTTCTTATCTGCATGTAGAATTATGACTTATGGATGTTGCGGATAATATAGAGATAAGTCTGGTGTACTGGAATAATAAATCATCATAGTCTCCTCCCTCCATCTGAGAGAACCTCTGGTTCTGGATCTCGCAATGCTTTCATTCATAAGTCTTCAGTACATTATTCTTCATCACGACTTTTAGTTCTTCTGCTTGATTGCTTTTAGTGAGTTCATATCAGTCTGGTAATCTCGTGATTCTTGATAGAATGACTGGTTCTTCTGGTTCTTCTTTCTTTCTTGGAATCCTTATGTTCCTCTTCATGTTTTTCTTTTACTTTTGGGTCCATGGAATTTATTATAGATTCCACTTCCTACCTTCATCATTGGTTCACAGATCTGGATGGACAACCAAGAATACTTTAAGTCTTCTCTTCGAAAGGTCTTCTTCTGCAGTTGAGCTGAACACGTATTGTCTTTCATGACTGCTACCATGAATATATGCATTTCATCATCTTCAATGGATCATAGGATTAGTTCCCTCCTAATCTTTGCTTCATGTAAGAGTGCATATAAACTGCTCCCTTTGTCTGACTGAGTCCATGCTTATGTCTTCTTCCTTGTTGTCTTATACAATATATAATAGAGTCCATGCTTCCATCTACAACCTTATTGTCTTCTGCAATATATAATTGGATTTCTTGTCTTAACAGAGTCCATGTTTCCGTCTTGGTTGTCGTTATAAGTATTTCCCTTATTTCTCTTGATGTCTAACTTCTAAGTCTCTTCAGGATTGATTTGGCTTATCTTGTAATATCTTTCACATGATATATTTCATCCCTTCATGTGTATTATATAATGATATTCATTCGTATCTTGTTGTTCTTCCATAGGTATAGTTCTTCTTGGAACACATTATCTTCCAAGAGATAGATATACAAGATATGTACAAAGACGATGCAAGCAGGATATGTACAGAAAATAAGAAGAGTGTTGTTACCTTTTAGTAGAAGAAATCTTTTCCATCTTGCTTAGGCTTCTTTGCAGGTTCCTTTTCTTTGGCAATCGATGCTTCGTGTTTCTCCTTCCTTTTCTTTAGCTTGGGACACTGATTTCTGTAGTGACCGTACTTCTGACAGTTGAAGCATTGGATTTCTGAAATGTCTTTCTCTTGATTTGGCTTCCTCCTTGAACCAAACTTCTTTTTGTTTCTGAAGTTCTTGAATCTTGATGTGAAGGCTTGATCATCGTACTTCTTTTGAGGTTTCTCTTTTGCATTGATCCTTGATTCTTCTTGAGCACAGCAAGTCCAAAGTTATTGAAATTTCGGGTACTCCTTCCTTGTGTTCATGCTTGCAGAAAATGCATTCCATGTCTTGGGAAGACCATTGAGTACTATGTTCACCAATTCCTTTTCTGAAGTGATCTCTTCAATAGCTTGTAGTTGATCTCTTAGTTGGGAGATCCTTACAAAGTATGATGTTATGTTGTCGTCATCATTCATCTTCATGTCACGGAGCTCATTCTTCAGACTCATAACTTGTCCAATGCTTCTAACTGAGAAGAGATTTGTTAGGGAATCGTACATCTTCTTCGATGAGTCAAGATGGGATATGTAGGGTATCAAGTGGTCTTTTATGGAATCCACTATGATACTCTTGGCATTGATGTCAACGTCTTTGAACTTCTCCATAGCTGCAACGTTTTGCGGTTCCTTCTCTTCTCCTTCTTTAAACTATGGCTTCACGATATTTCCTTTCACAATATCCAACACTTTATTCTTAGAGAGGATGAGGTCAATCCTTGTCTTCCATGCTCTGAAGTTAGAGGCTCCATCTAGCTTGTTCTCAGACTTCATAGAGTTCTTCATGGCTTGACTTGGTCAAACCCTAGATTTGACTAGAAATCCAAACCTCATGACTTGGCCTTTTGAGTGTACCAGGAGATGCGTTGGGCTAGGGTGCACTGATCTATCCAGAAATTAGGTCAATCTCGTCACTTAAGGTGACTCAACAAGAGGTTTAGGTTTTCTGCAACTGCTTCTGCTGGTAACCCTAGTTGCAATGCTTCTGGAAACTGCTCCTGCTAGTAACCCTAGTGACAGTTCCTCAACGAGCTCAATATCTAGAGGCTATGTTTCCTTCCAGCATTTTAGGCTGACTGAGGGAGTGTGGGCCCATAATCTGTTAGAATATAGAAGATGGTGTGCTCATTTTACCATTGACGATGCCCTCGTCACCCAACCACAGGCCGAAGCCTCCCTCTGAGCACCTTAACCTTGACCTGAGAATTCCTCCAGAAGCAAACCCTAGGCTAGATAGCCAAACAAAGAGCAGCGCATCTCTCCCTAAGGATAGTGCAACACAAAATACTGATCAGATAGTCCCAAACCCTAGCCAAGAGATATTCAAACCAAATAATGAAACTTGTTGCTGCTGCAACTGCACCTGCAACCCTCCTCCAAACCTTCGCACCTAATGCAACTGCAGTGCGCACCAACTGGGAAAACTGTAGTACTGAGATATGTCAAATGAGAACTGGCGCCCTATATTTATAGTAATACTGCCAGTTTGTTGGGGCTGACTTCTCTTTCTGGGTATGTGTCTATTCAGTATATTATTATTAATTCTGGTCAACTTCTTCTCTTGGAGGCTAATAGCCTAATATAAATTTGCTTCTTGAGATGACAAGGCTTCTAGGGTTATTAGCCAATTCATTAGGGTTTCTCTTGCTTCCCAGAGTCTTCTATTCTCATCAGGTTCACATGTAGAGGTAAATACCTCCCACAACTACCATAATATTAACATATCGGTCATGAAAGTTAATTCACAAACAGACGAGTCTACACAGACTATCAAAGATAGATCAACACTTCTGAAGAACAAGTGTCTGAATGATTTCATTCAACCCTGAATATTGTTGTCTACAATAAGACCCTGCTATCACAAAAGAGAATTAGGATATGATGAATATATGAATGAATGAAAACTAAACTATCTCAACATAAACTCAAATAGCAAACCTTAGCATGCTTTGTGCTTCTATCCTCTTCTTATTCCTCCCCTTAGTTCATCTTTTAACAATTTAGAATTGGTTAGAGTAGTTGAACTAACTTATTAGATAAGCTAACATAAGGCCTTAACTAACTTTAGTTAAGGAGGGGGGGGGAGTAATAATCATAATAGGGTCATAATTAAATAATAACTAATAGGTGGAACCCCCTTGTGACTCCTTTAGTGATAACAATCATCACATCATAACATAACCCATTTGTTAAGAAAACACACTCCTTGTGCCTCCCTTCAAAACATATTTTCCTTTGACAATTTTAGCTCATAAATTTGAAAATATTTCAAACTAATACTCATATATCAAAATAAAACATGTTGCCCAAAATCCATGGATTCCATTATCATAAAACAATAAATAACATAAAATTTAAAATCCATATTTTCTAGTCTGTGAAGCAACCCTTTCTTGGTTGCTGTTGTCACCTCCTGATTTTCCTGAAATTGCCTTGAGTTGGGCAGATCCTTTAGGCTTTATCTCACTAATCACATGGAAACAATCATCCCTCAAATTCATCCATGAAGACACAGATTTGTCAGTCATCGGAGGGTGAGGAAGGGGCAGCAACAACTTTTCCTTTATCAAAGCATGGTGGGCTTCAGTCTTCAATCTCTTGCTAGCATGGGAGGATTGCACTGGCAAGTGGTTAGGGGCAGCTTGGACAATGGGGTTCAAAGGTGGGGGAGCAGGAAAGGTTAATTTTGGCCAGCCAGAGTGTTGGGAGACTGTCGGGTGAACAATCTCCTGCCACACATCGTTTCCCAAGACTTAAGGTTGTAAAGAGACATGAGGAGGCACAGGTATACCAGGGGCTTGAGGGGCTTGGAAGGGAGGCATTTCAGGCCTTGGTTGGACTATTCCCTATCCAATCCAGTTAAAGAACCCAACATGGAAAAATTGGCCAAGCTCTTTAGAATCAACATAAAAATGTATTGAGAACCTAAGCCTCCTTGGGTCTCAGCTCCAGTTACCTCTACCTCTGTTTCCTCGGCCATGGCTTCCCCGACTAAAAAACCTCATCCTGCATATGTTAAAAATTAGCAAATAGTATTTTAAATAACCATGCATGACAACTCCTTAAAAATATGAAATAGATTTAGCTTAGAATGTATCAGGCTCATGAAATCCAATCCATATAAATTGTTCTAATGTTAATCAATGAGCAGGGGGTGGAAAAAATGTTCAGGGATACATGAGGGGTTTGTAATTAGAGAAAATATGATATAATGAAAGGGAATAGATATGGTAACTGCTTGATGATAACAACAATCAACTGTAAGCAAACCAATAAACCTCACTACAATCCACACAGAATTTTTCCACTTCTATCCAATCTAACACATAAATTTTCTTAGTTGTGATCAATATTAGAACAGGGGGTGAAAAAATGAATATGGGATATGTGAGGGGGTTGTAATTAGCAGAAAATGAGATAATGAGAGGGGAAAAAAATGTTTATTGTTCATTAGATTAATCAAGCAATCCATACCATCAACCAACAATCAGATCACTAAGTAATAATTCCTGTGTCTTTAACTAGTTCATTGTCCAATAATAAAATATCCAACACAGTGTCATTATTAAAGGTAAGTATTTCACACAATTTGTAAGAGATTTTGTCCCTTTTGTTCGCTCATTCGGAATGTTATAACAGTCAACAACAACACTCATTCCCAATCTGTAATCATTAACATCCACCATTGCCACACATTTCTCCAATCTATATTTAAAAGTCATATTAAAGAAGCCACTATTTCTGCAATAGAGCGATCAAGGTCTGTAATGATATTTGTTCCCATATATATGTGTAAAAAATAATCAAGATAATCAAAACCTCACATGCCACGACTGAAATGATAATTGACTATACAAGCAAACAACCACTATTTAGACACACGCTATGTAGGAGTAAATTTTTGAAACCCTATAACCATGCCACTGTGAAACAAATATCTGAGTGCGACTTAAAACTGAGCCACACATCCCACACAATTGTCATCAATAGTGATCAATTTTCAAAAATATAAACATGCTTAGAATTCGGGGGTATCACTAGGCATACAAAACAAGCCATCCATATTATACGTGGTGCACAAATGAGAGGATTCCACCATAACCACACAACAATATATAACCACGATATAACTCAAAACTTCATTCTAGGCCATTTACTAAGTCGCCTGTGAGTGACCAGGCCGCACATATCAAGTGTATTCTACTAATGAAAAAAGATGTAGTAAGCATATCCAATCCAATCTTATAATTCTCAAAACCTCGTCTGCAGGACAAGACATGTGTGAACAACACCAAACCCCTGTGACTAAAAAAAATGAACCAAATAACCAACACGCCTGTCATCAACAGTGGTCAATTTGCAATCAATAACACACTTAAAACTTAGTGGATATCATTGAGCATGAAAACAACTCATCCATACTATGCACAATGTGCAACTGAGAAAAAATCATGGTGCAACAATCCCACTAATCACATAGCAACATACACCTACGATATAACTCAATAAATCATGCCGAGATATTGATTTATCCAATCGTGATTGACCAAGCTGTGCACACTCAGGTTTATTCAAACAACAAAAGAAGATGCAAGAGATATACCTAGTCCAATAATTTACTTTGCAAAACACCCTATACAGAACGAGACCTGCGTGAGAAACCCCAATATTCGTAACCAATGCCAACCATCAACTGAAACATCAAAAGTGTGAATATTAGTGATTGTATATCAACTAAAAAATCCACTATGGTAGAGGAACAACCAACTAAACAAGCCATGGTAGTTATGCATAACCAGGCATCCAATCGACACAAGATAGAGGCCCTTCCGTTAAAATCGTTGAGTTACTTAACATAAGGCGGGTGACTGTGACCTTAAAAAGAAAATAGAAATGTAAGGTTTATGCTAATATCACAGAGGCAGTGACGGGAATACATACCAACATGATGGCTATATGACCCACGGGTGAGCCCGTATTGAAGGTCATACACCACAATAACTAGAAACCACTTGACAGATGTGATAGTTTCCCTATGCAACCCCATCCTAGAGGGTTAAGGGTTTGTACAGTATCCTTCACATAAGGAACGAAACTAAATTCAATGAGACTTCGAGGTTGAAGTTGTACACACAAGGGGCTGTGGTGCTTGTGGATGGGAGATAGTCCCTTGGCAAGGCCGAAACAAGAAAACATGGCTCTTAATTAAACACAATAACCATGAAGACAATCATCCAACCCAAAACCCTTCAACTAACACATAGTGGTAATAAGGAACTATCACCCAGGAAGACTATCAATCCAACGAACTTAACTGATAAAAGCTAAACCATCTATTTTCCATTTAAATCCAAAATTCCACACAGTTGCAACACTCAGGACAAACACAAACCCACACAACTAAGTCGAAATCATTTCATAACCAGAGTGAAGTCAAGAATGGCCAAAAGAGACATACGTGTTAATCGAAATCCTTAAGACGAGGGGTGGTCGAGCGGTTTCACCCTGCTAAAAATCTGGAGCGTGAACACAACAACAAGATCAAACAATAGTCTGACTAGGGTGGCGGCCAATGGGAAGGGTAAAGGTGGCGTGTAGTAAATGGACATCGCCTCCACCCTCATCTCATTTAATCCACAGTACACGCCAATGAGCCTTCCATTAACACCATTAATCAACCCATGCATCGATAGTATCAACACATTTAAACCATATCATAATCCAAGTACACATAATAATTCAACCATTTGCAATCACCTTGCCAAATGTGCCACCTATGTTTACATTTCCAATATAACTCAAATAAATCGCTTGACCTCTACACAATCTAAACGATCATGTTTAGAATCATCACCAAATAGCATGATCAACACCAACCCAAAACATAGCATAATCACCATAAAAAACACAATCCATCACTTCCATGAGCCACCAACATTATAACATATGTATATCAGCTACTGATTCCACTAAGCAATGCATAACCAATGTATTATCACCTTGCCAAATGCACCACCAAAATTTCCACCATATGCATATAAAAATGTAACTTAACAATATTTCATAGCCATTTCTTTGTTAGCTAGGACTTAACCACTATCAAAAAGTATTTCCATGCATATAGTATCGCAGAGCTAGGTCTCTTTTGCATTAGATATAGTATTTTGTTTTTCCTCAAAATGCCTTTTTGCAATTTCACTAACATTTTTGTTATACAGGTGCGAGAAGAATAAATACCATAAATGAATAGCAAGTTGTAGTATCATGAAGGAACAACATCTCAAAGCTTAATTGATATCAATGACAATCATATTCTCATCAACCATGTAAAACTTTGTAGCACATCATCATAATATTGAAAATGAACAGACCTGATCTTCAAAAGTTCAAGGGGGTCCCACCTACTAGCATTATTTAGTCTTATATAATAATAGGCTTAGCAACACTTTGCGGGTGAAATTACATTGATGTTTTCAATCATCAACAAACTGGCGACTCCAAAGGGAAATTTGTGTTTAACATATTAGAACTCA
The DNA here is from genome assembly GCA_009831015.1 of Picea engelmannii. Lineage (NCBI taxonomy): Eukaryota > Viridiplantae > Streptophyta > Pinopsida > Pinales > Pinaceae > Picea > Picea engelmannii. Next base: position 65,850 of record ML798556.1, on the reverse strand, counting down.
GAGCTCACGGTTTCGCAAACCAAGAATAGTACTCAAATGACTATGCAGCGGGGGGAAGTGAGCAGATTTAATGGAAAGATGACCGGGAATTTGGGAATAACTCATGAAAAGTTTTTAAGTATGAGGGGTTTTACCATTGTATGCATAGTCATTTTACTGGAATAAGATATTAACTTGAAAGAGGAAGCTTATAGTTTTTCTCTTAAGATCTTGATGGATGAAGAAATGGAAAGCAGCAAAAATATGTAACAAATTCAAGGTCCCTTCAACGGAGATATCATAGCGGTTGTGCAAGATTAATTGTTATTGACTAACAATTCTTTTCAAGAGTGTCACTGTGGAAGAATTGATCCAACAATATAACCCGACCAAACTAAAAGATGATAAAGACAAAATTTGCAACATAAGTAATAATGCAGAAATTAAAACAACAACAGTAAAAGACAGAAATAAAACGCAGGAAGAAAAAAAAAATCAACTCGGAAGCAGAAACCAAAGTGTTGTAAAGCAGAAAAAGAAGCACAAAATTTGAAAACAAAGCTAAGCTACTAGTATACAGAAACATCCAATCAACAAAGAAAACTTTTCACGTTGGTCCCTCATAATACTTCAAGCGAGGACTGTTAGTGCTGTGAGAAAACCATTGTCTCTGTAATTCCTTGAAATTTTTTGAGTTAGTGTCCAGGACAAAAGTAATCTGGAAATTACCCAACACTTGACACTCTGACGTAACTATCATACTTTTGACGCATATGATTAAATCATCAAGATAAACATGGAGACTGACCAATTCATCGAAAGTTGTGTGTATAGGTATTTTTAAGGAGATACTCATATCAAATAATCCAAAGAGCAGGCAATTGTAAGACATAATATTGAAATTAGTAATGAAAGTGGTTGTGTGATCAATTTCCCCTTCTACCTTGATTTTATTGTAACCAAAGAAACTGTCAAGTAAGGGATTCAAGTATAACTCTACTATCTATTGCTGAAACATTTCAATATGGAGAGGAGGGAAAGGATTTCTTATAATTGTTTTCCTGAAAGTTTGAATACTAATGCAGGTTATAAAATTATCATGGGTCTTCGAGGTAGGTTCCCAATTGGAATGCCTTCAGGGTGAACAAAAGAAAACATTTCAGTTCTTAAGAAATTCCTCAACTCCCTTCGAAAGGTTGCTTCCAGTGCAGAGTTCACAAGTCTTTGTTTTTGCCTGGTTATTTTCATAATATGTTGAACAAGAACTGGATCAAAACCATGAAGACCCACATTAAACCAAGAAAAACCCTTTTGAAATCCACTAAGTAATTCAACAAATTTCATTTCTTCCTTATCAGAACCCTGGATATTTATTTTAACATTCAATGAAGATCCAGGTGTCCTAATGTTCATGGAGATGGTTTCAAACACCTTCATTTGTGACTCCTCTTCCTTTTCTTTATCACCTACAACACTCGATGAAAATTAACTCTCAAGAGGAATCAAGCCCTCATGAATCTTATTATTTTCTACAGATATAATCTCCTCAAGCTTGAGAGGTTCATTTTGAATGACAACACAACTGCTTTCATTGTTACGGATGGCCTTCTAGAATTTTTCATTCTCAGAAATGTATGAACGATGTAGATATTGGAGAGCACAATCAGGCTAGTGAGGCAAGAGTTGATGAGTAGGATAGGTTGCGAAGATAGCTAATCGATCAGCTATTGAATTCAACTCATTCCTAACATGAGTGATGTTAAAAGATAGGATATTCGAGACAAGTGCCCAAATAGTTTGGGAATATTGTTCCATCATCTTGTTGCTAGGAGAGCATGTCTTACGTATCAAGTTCACAACAAGATCATAATTTCCTAACACTTAAATTTGACCACAACCAAGATTAAGGGCATTCTTGATGCCTAGCAACAAAGCTTCGAATTCAGCGGCATCGTTTGAGCAAGAAAACTCCAACTTATATGAAAGATTATGAATCTTTCATGTAGGGGAAACCAAGATAATACTAGCCTTGTTACCCTCATCTGAGTTTGAACCATCAAAGTGCATACGCCAGAATTCATCCTCTAAATCAATTCTTTCCGGAGGAATATTATCCTCTTTAGTGAATATGGAATACACTCCTAGGTCTTCTTCGATATAGTTTACACTATATTGTGGAACACTCTCTATGTAGGGTGAAATTCTTCCTTCTCTAAGGACTATGATATTATTTCCATTCCGAGGAATGGAAAAATGTGTCCTGTCGAGCGAGAGGTATCCACCTGTTAGGGCTTGCCAATATCTCCCTGTTGTGCCTCTTTCGTCACCTTGGTGAACAAATAAGAGGTGCTTGCAAGCTCAGTTGGGTCTGCTGAGCAGGACAGCTGTAGAGAAAAGAGTTAGAGAAAGAAAAACAAAAACAATAATTAAGAATTAAACTAATAGATGCAATAAAAACTAAAATCATGAGCGTAGGGACATAGAGATAAAAATAACAAAAAGACCCATGTCACCAATGTTTGAGGCTGATCTATTGATGAAAATAAAGCACCAAGAAGAAAGGGGACTATGAGTCCCTTCTTCCTCCAAGGGAAGGCTCTTGAACCCTCACTAGCTAGCTCTTCTTACAACAAAGAAAATGGAAAATGGTGATGAAAGAACTCTTTACAAATCCACTCAATGGTGAGATGGATTGTCCAATGTAATGGTGCCAATGTGCTTGTGTCAAGGATGGAGTCCTCAAAAAAATATAAGCAACATAACATTACTTTGAATTCCTTGAGAAAATGAGGTGCATTCATGGCGTTTTATAGCATTGCATTGGGTTATTGTTTAACTGCTTTGTAGTGTGAAAAGAGGCCATTTAGGGCATTATTAGGTCTTTGACCAGCCCACCAGTCGGATCCAGCCCAGATTTGAGGGTCAAATTGGCTTGGGAGCTGAACCATAAGTGGTTGGGAGGCCAACCACTTCCATAAATGCATCGTTTAGCAGGTGTGTGGATTTTTGCGCTAACAGTCGCGCATCGTGCGCCTGTGCGCAATTTCTATGTTCCTGCTCCATGCATGTGTGCGCGCGCCCAATGTCTGCAAAGCGCTCTTCAATTTTTCACTACTTTGTATAGTTTTTTTACCTTTTTGAATGTTGTGGTATTAATTCAGGTCCATGAATGACTTCATCACTGTTTGACGATGTTGAGTTCTTGTAACCATGTGCGGACAAAATTTCAGTGATAACATATGCCCCCTGATGGATGAGGTTAGGAGCATACGTATAGCCGAAATCCATCAATGTTTCTTCTACTGAGAATGTTGTTGTAAGAGAGAGTAATAGTGTGATTGTCCAGAGTGATCCGTTGGAGGGAAAAAGAAACCGGTAGGACCCGACCTTCCGTGAGGTGTGTAAAATATAAAACTGTGTACAAACGAGGTGGGCATGCCCCATGCTCGTGTTATGTAACTCTGAAAAGTGATGACTGGAGCGTTGGTGTAGACAATTGCAGTGCCCTCGGGGGCGGTTGTGATAAAGACAAAAGACAATTTTGCAAATGAACATACTCTGAATAGTAGGCAGTGATCGCGGTAAGAAGTAGCAGCAATTATGTGGGCGTTGATAGCCCAGCCAAGTTCAAAGGTCTTTGGCAAATGAGAGAAAGAACTGCAATAGTCGCAAAGTAAGACCCACCGTAACATGAGAAAGTGTTGGCATCGAATGTTATGGGGGTCAATGACAGCAGGGAGCAATGGTGTGTCACCCTGTGCCATCCGAGATCTCTCATTGAGTGGAGAATGAGAATCAAGATATTGTTTCCCTTCTGGAAAATTGTGTTGATGTCGACAAAAGGGGAACGCGACTCCCAGAAGAAAAGGGCTTCGTGAAATCTACTGAGGTGAGGAAGTGGCAGAGGTACATGGATGAAGTCAAGATGGGGGAAGACTCAAGACTGCCCTTGGTTGGAGGATGTATGAGATAAAAAGTGGTCGCAACCGTGCAACGAGGTCGAGTGTCAGGGGGACGATAAGACCGGTGATAAGTTGTGCGAGAGGTGAGACAAGGTGAACAAATTCACAGGAGAGAGGTAAGTGACCTGTGGGGTACTCTAAAGATATGGACAATGTTGGCAAGGGTAGATGATAAGTAATGCTCCAACCAAGGGTGACATGGGTTGCGTTTGGCCAAAAGGAGGGAAGCAGGTCGCCAAAGGTGACGACAAAAAATATAATGTAATGACTAGAAATAAAGGCGTTTGTACAATAAATAACGAATAATTGGGGAGAAATGTACAAATACAGAAATGGGTGCCCCAGTGTGATATGAGTGGCCCGCGTAGGGCATAATTTGCTTGGAAAAATGATGAAGGGTGGGGGCCCCATTGGTGAGTTTCTGTATGAGGTAGGTGAAATGAAGGTAGGTTCGCAGATGGGCAAACTGATTGTGGAGGAAATGGAGGGTTCATGATACTGCAGAGGTGTAGGTAAAAAATAGAACCGAGAAGAGATAATCTGGGAGTCCATGTGGGAAAGCTAGCAAAATGAGGAGAAGGAGTATGTGGTTGATTTGCAACATGATGAAAGACTATCGGGACTGCCATCCCTAAAGGGTAATGAAAAACAGCATGAGTGTCAAAAGTTTCAAAAGGTGCTATGAATGGGACAACTCATGTGGGTAAGAATGCTATCGGGTAACAGTACCGAAGATGCAAATGGAGGTGTGGGTACTGCAAAGCCGGGAATGGGGAGCCTAGAGGCAAATATCATAGGGTGTGACTAGAAATGTAAGTGTGATACAGCGGGAAAGACTACATATCAGTACTGAATATATACCTGAAGGGGTTGTGTCGATGTATGATGATCAAGTACCTGCACACATGAAAACCAAATACCCAAAGTGAACAATATCTGAAAAGAATCGAAGATATGAGCATGTATTTGATAAGCATGAAATATGTGCATGCGTACCTGACCAGGGATGAAAAAAGGGTGCCCCAGGGGCTCAGGATGAAGAGAGGCCCAGGGAATGTTGTGATGTAGATGATGGGATGTTGATCCCATGGCTGAAGACAGATTGAAAAATGGACACCGTGAGCTCCCAGAATGGTGAGTGGAAGTTTGGCAAGAGGCCTCTATATAGCTGTAGGGCCCACATTGCCACCTCATTTGTACCTGCTGCAATAGTGACTAGACGAGCAGTTTTTAGAGGAGATTGGGAGATTCGGGGAGGACGAGGTATCCGATTGGTGATTAGTGAGTGTCAGGTTAGTGGTCTGATCATCCTGCATAGAAATAGGATTTCATTTTTTGGGCAGGGGATGTACGGGGTGCCGTGCAAAGACATTTAGGGGATATGGGCCCCACATGCGTGGGTGATCCGGTGATAGGCACTCATATGTGCGCGCCTGTCCACCGGATATACGCACATGGGGGCGCGGTAGAGAGAATTTAAGGCGCGCTCGAAGGGTGTGCCTGTGAGTTGAACAGGCATGCACAAGTGCGCGTCTGTGGGTTGAACAGGCACGCACCTCGACGCGCCTGTATGGTGAACAGGCACACGTGGGAGCATGCCTGTGAAACAAACAGGTGCGCACTGATGCGCACCTGTGTAGTGAATAGGCACGCATGTGTGCGCACCTGTGTATTGAACATGCGTGCATGTGTGCGCGCCTGTGGGTAACAAAACCATGCCTAGGAGGCAAGGTTGAGGTGTATAAAAATGAGTCTTTTTGATGTTGTTGATGGTTGCTTGAGATGATATAGGACTCTGTGTTGTTTGTAGGTCGACGGTGGTGACGATGCCAGTAGGGTGGCGAGAGCGAGACTAGTCTCAGCTGCGAGACGTTGTGGCCATTGAGGAGCCTGATGTGCGTGCGACTTTGGCAACCTGTGGGTTGCTAAAGTTCTTTGAGTGCCCGTTGATATGGGCACAGGGGTATCTGCTACAGTTCCTGATCCAGATGTGGATTCCAGAGCTGCACTACTTCCTCGTGCGAGGAGAGCAGATCCCCTTCACTGCGATGGAGGATGTATATTTCTTGACCGGGCTCCCATTTCGAGGAATGCCCCTACCGACGGAGCCGGTGCTGCCTAAGGGTACGTTGCTTGCCACTATTGGTCGGAGATATTGTTCAGGTCAGAACTTTATGTCCAAGATGGTGGTGAAAATATCATCAATAGATTCCCTGGTACATCGTTGTATAGCAGCAATGATTGTACGAGTATACGGGTCACTGGCGATCCAGCGGATTAGTGGTGGCCAGCTTCTGGTGCTGGAGAGAGTGATGGTCGGCGAGCGTTTCACTTGGGGGCTGACGCTACATGCGAGGATGGTGGCGCAATTGGACCGTTGTCGGTCTACTGATACAGGGGAGTTTGCTTTCAGGTCCATCCTAGTGGCCTGGTTTCTAGAGAGGGTGTCGATGTTGCACCCGAGGATTCTATTGGGGGCGTCGGGGGAGCGAGAGCCACGGTTGAGGAGGTGGTCGATTGTTTTGCTTCGTCATGGTGGTGGCGAAGGTGGCCACTTATTTTCTGCAGAGGCGGTGCAGGTATGGCGGAAGATGCCACAGGTGATACTTCGGTACCCCTATGCCGGGGTTGACTTCCAGGATGACCCGGACATGGTGCTACCTCCAGGGGAGGTTTTTGACCATCGAGGTATGTTGATTTGATGAGGTTGATATGTATGTTTTGTGTTTGTTGAGATAGTAGTCCATATGTATATGATATAGATGTTGATACTATCTGTTGTTTGTTTGCATGTGCAGATGTGGCACCTCGTGGGCACGAGGTGGAGTTGCAGCGAGCACTGGAGAGACTGTCATAGGGAGAGAGATGTCGGTGGGATGAGGCCACGGTGCGACCAGATGATCCTGAGAGGGCAGCGAGGAGGCGTCGTTTTGATGACCCTGGTGTTGGGCCATCACATGCTCCTTCGGCGATGGCCGGATCTGATTATGAGGACATACGCCATCGTCTGGAGACGATTTTGCTGGAGGTGCTTGAGGGCATATGGTCTCGCATCTAGGACGAGACTTTCCTAGAGCAGTGTGTGGGGGTGTTGCCACCATGGCAGGCCATATTATGACGAGCAGCAATGGCTGCTGCACTGACGACCGGACGACTATCGTCGGGGCAGGAGGGGGCGGTAGGGGGTGGACCACCACCTCCTGGGGCAGGAGGTGGGGGGCCACCACCGCCTGAGGGAGGAGCAGGTGGTGGTGCGCTAGAGGCACCGTGAGTGGTGCTCTGAGGCATTGTGATGTATATTATTGTTTTGTATATAGGTTGGTGAGCCCATTTGGTACCAAGGTGTTTTATTGGCCTGCAGATACGTGTATTTTTTGTATGTAAACATTCAGATGACACTATAGACCTATATATATATATATATATATATATACATGAGTATACTTTTTTGAGATCTATGTGGTGTTTACATGTTTTTGGTTAATGGTTTGATGATGTCTATTCTATATATATGCTGTGACAGGATTGTGATATGTTTATGTATGTGTAGAGGTAGATTGATGTGATATATGTCAGTCTAACACAATATTAGCTAGGTTATCTGTGATTTGATTCAATTGTCTTGAAATATGTGTAAATATAATGGAATCAAAATGTCGAGATAAAATCCTAACCTACAGGTATTTGCGAAAGAGGCAAGGATCACAGACACGGTACACATTGTTGATCTGGAGAATGACTAGTTGAGAGTCGAGGAAGACGCTAAGGTTACGAATATGATGATGTTGGGTGTCGGCCAGGAGGCCAATGAAAGCAGTGTATTCAGCTTGGTTGTTGGTTGCTTACCCCAACCATATGTTGCTTGAATGGAGCATTTCATGTAAGGGGGTGTAGAGAGCCCAAGCAGCCGAAGCGAGATTTTGTGTCCAATGGCTGGCGTCGTCGGTGTAACTGATGTGGTAGGCTGGTGGAGGAAGCATTTGTCAATAGCACAACGGATATTTTAGACATGAGGGGAGGAGAAAAAAGATTAAAAACTCTAGAAAAGAAATGACCTAAAGTAGGATGACTACGTTTAAGCATAAAATTTCTTTAAGTATAACCCGTTGATGGGTTCTTTGAGAGAGAGGCCTTCGGGGGAGGCCAGGATGTATGGGCCTTTGGTGAGGCAATGTTGGATAATGTATGGGTCATGCCAAAGTGATTCGAATTTGTCGTGGCCAAAGGTATCATGAGCGATATCATAAGCCAGGACGAGGTCGCCTTCGTGGAATGATCGAAGGTTGACATGGCGATCAAAGGTAGCCTTGGATCATTTTTTAGCTGCCTCGTTGTTCTATACGGAAGATCGACGATCTTCATCCAGAGACTCCAAGTTCAGCAAGCGCTACTCCATTGGAGCAGTGTCAGGTAATAGCTCAATTGCGCTGCGTAAGGTGGGAATTTTTCACTCGATGGGAAGAGTTGCCTCGACCCCATGGATTAAATGGAATGGTGTGAAACCAGTAGCGGTCTTCACAGTTGTTCAATAAGCCCATAGCGCAAAAAATAACATATGATGCCAATTGGTTTTATGTTTATTAACCGTGCGTTGTAACATGGTCTTGAGGACTTTGTTAACTGCCTCGACCTGTCCGTTAGACTGAGGGTAATATGGTGAAGAAAAATCATGAGAGAAGCCTAACCGAGATGAGAGTTTGACGAAGATCTCATTCTCGAAGTGCTTTCCATGATCCGAAATGAGTTGGAGGGGTACTCCAAAGTGGGATATGACGTGGTTAAAGAAGAAATGCGCTGCCATGTCAACGGTGTTGTTGAAAGTGGGCATAGCTTCAGCCCATTTGGTGAAGTAATCAACAGTGACAACGATGTATTTGTGACCATTGCTGGAGGGGGGCTTACAAGTCATAAAGTCGATGCCCCATTTATAAAAAGGGCCGGCAGTGATGACAGGGTGAAGAAGAGCGGGGGGAGCGCGGGCTTTGTTGGTGTAGAGATAACATTGCTGACATTGCTCACATCGTTTCACGGCATGAATGCAATCATGAAACAAGGTAGGCCAAAAGTAACCGGCTCGGATAATCTTTTGAGCAGTGGATATACCCAAAATATGGCCCCCACATGCGCCGTTGTGGCAGTCGTTTAAGACTCTATCGGCCTCATCAATAGTTAGGCAGCGACAAAGAATGGTGTCGACGCCCCGTCGGTATAGGATGTCTCCGATGAGAAGGTAGCGGGGGGCCTGATGGCGAATATGTCGACGATCATCTAGTGAAAGGTGGTTACCAAACTTTTGAGTTCGGAGGTAGACGAGGAGGTTGCCGTACCAAGGATCATCCGAAGTGATGTAAAAGAGATGTTCGTCGGGAAAGTTGGTGTTGACAAGGGAACTGGTGGTGTCAGAGGGGAGGGTCGTAACAAGTTCGGTGAGAACGAGGGCCTTCTTAATCTTAGGTGTTGAGAACTCGAGGTCATACTCCTAAAGGATAATGATCCATCGAGCGAATTTTTCGTTAACTTGCCAACGACTGAGAAAGTACTGCATAGGGTTGGAATCTGTGATGACCTTGGTGGTGTGAAGCAGAATGTAATGGCGCAGTTTCTGGACTGCGAGGACAACTGCAAGAGCAAGTTTTTCTTCCTGTTTATACTTCAAGGGTGGCCCTAAGAGTTTTTTACTAATGTAATAAATGACATGTTCACGATTGTCATCTCCGAGATGGACGAGGATGTCGGCTACTGATACAGCTGATGCTGATACGTAGAGGATATAGTCGCGATTATAGTCAGGTGCACTAATTAAAGGTGCATTTGAAAGTGCTGCTTTAAGATCGTCAAATGACTGTTGGGCGTGGTTGTCCCAGTTAAATGGGATGTCGTGACATAGTAAGCGAAGGAAACCATGTGCACGTATGGTGTAATCCGGGACAAAGCGTCTAAGAAAGTTATCTTTTCCCTGAAGACTCTGAAGTTGCCGTAAATTCTGAGGAGGTGGAATTTCGGTGATAGCTTGGACTTTGAGGGGGTCCACGGTAATACCACTTTGGGAAACGATAAAACTAAGGAGGCGCCCTGCGGTGACACAGAAAACATACTTGAGAGGATTCAAGCGGATGTTGTACTGACGACACCATTGAAAGATGATTCGTAAATCACCGAGATGTTGGGTGCATTTCTTGGATCGAGTTGTGAGGTCGTCCAAGTAGGCAAGGATGATATTAGCCAGATCATGAAAGATGTATGTCATCACCCATTGGAAAGTTGCATTGGCATTCTTTAAGCCGAAAGGCATGACACGATATGCAAAATTACCCCACGGGGTAGTGAATGCGGTTTTATACTAATTGGTTGGGTGTATTTGAATTTGATTATAGCCAGAGAATCCGTCCATAAAGGAGAGAGCCTCGTGGTCGACGCAGTCATCGATAATTTGATCGATGAAAGGCATTGGAAAGTTGTCTTTGGGACATGCGTGATTGAGATCGTGAAAGTTTGTGCAAACGTGGATAGTGCCATGTTTTTTTTTAACGGGTACAGGGTTGGAAACCCATGAGGTATAGGCGATGGGGTAAATGAAACCGGCAACACATAACTTGTCAATTTCGGCTTTGATAGTCGCAGCTTTGGATGGATGTAGCGGTCGTTGTTTTTGGCGGACAGGTGTAATGTCAGGCTAGGTGTCGATGTGATGTTCGACAATAGAGAGATCGAGGCCAGGCATTTCCGTGTATGACCAGAAGAAAATATCCCTATATTCCTGGAAGAGGGCTTTATATGCGTCGATTTCCTGAGGAGTGCAAGAAGCTCCAATGATGATTTCTTCGACGATACCATTTTTAATGGAAATGTCGATTTTAATGGTGGAGGAAATGTTGGCCATATTTCCTTCTTCAAAAGCATCAAGGGCAGGAATGGGATTGTTGAACCAGTCGGTAGGCCCTAATGGGATAAAATCCTTGGTTTCGACCGCGTAAATGGGGTTTTGGTTAGGAGGCATGGGGGATTCCTATGGAGAGAAGAGTGTGCGGTGATGTAGCGCATCCCAGGGAGAATTCGGGTGGTTTAACTCTTCGAGTATTTCTTCATCGCATTAGAAGTGACAGGAATACAAGGGGTTGTGAGGAGTGATCTCGGTGACAGTGGTCGTGTGGTTACCCCCTGGTGAAGAAGCAGGGGGAACGTTGTTAGAAGATGGTGAGGGTTCACTCGACATAAACCATATATTGAAGTACTATGGGGTACCTGTGGTGGTTGGGTGGAGAGTGTCCATAGGGGAATGAGCGGGAGAGTTGGGGGGGTTGGGGGGTGAATCCTCATATATGTCATCTAAGAACCATGGAGGTGTTGGGAGTGCCTCAGGTTCAAGAGAAATGACATGAAGAGCCTCTAGTAACGAGGTAATGTCAATGATCGCCTCTGCGGGTCAGTGAAGTAGGGTCAATTGACGTTTCCTGTATGCAAGGATCATAGGACATTGGTAGGTAAAATGAGTTAATGAATCGCAGAGAGATCAGGTGCGTCACATACGTTCATTGACTGAAGTGGTGACATAACGGATGTCAGTGATATTTGTTGAGGAGGACGTAGCAGGACTGGGGTTGTTCTGTAAGTTCTGGCATACGGCGGCTAATGTCTGTCGAAAGCGTGGCAATGCTGGGCAATGATGGGTATAATTGCCATACTCTGAACATATAGCACAAGCGTATTTGGTCCTCAACCCTTTACTACTGGAAGGGTGGGTAGTAGTGGCGGGACTAGCAGTAGTGGCGGGTGTTGTGGGAGTTTGATTGAGGGGGATCAAATTCCGTAGTTCAGGTAGTGATGGATAGTTGTTGGTTTGGTGGCCCTCTTTCTCACATAGTGCGCAAGGTGGTGGGATGCGCGGAGGAAGTGGAGCGGTGGGCTCCTTCTTCTTTCTCCTGCCCCCAGCTGTAGCAGGGGGGTTAGTGAGTGGGGGGGTGGTGGGGGTAAGGATGGGAATCGTCATGGGGATTCCTTCCTAGGGGGGAAGGGATGGTCGAGGGACCATATCTGGTGGGTGTAAATACCAAACTCAGATTGCTAACACCATATTAGGTAGTGTGAGCATTGTGGCTACCTGGAAAGCTTCGATACCGGGTGGAGGGTATAAGAAGGGAATTTGAGTGAGGGGTTGGGGAACTGTCTCCCAAACTGGACTATGTCCTTGGGGAGGGGTGGAATAATGGGCTGGTGGGGTCAACGAGTATCCAAGAGGTTCTTGAGGGGGGGGTTCTACAACAAGTGGGACGTCAGGTATGATAGAAGCCTCTGTAGGAGGAAGGGTATCCTCTGTGTGAGTTTCGTTAGATAATATGACGCATACTTGATTAGCAGGATGAAGGAGTGGTGGTGCTCCATGGTAGGTCCCTAACAAGGATGGATCTTTAAAAATCCTAGGACCCATATCGACGAGTGGATATGCATCATGGTTTGTGTTGATGAGAGGAAGAATGTTATCAATGTTGGCAGATGGGTTAGGCTCATAATGTGAGACTTGTTCAAAGGTCACGATCTTCCCATTGTGGGGGAACATCATTGTCTGAAATACGGAAGATGCCACTGCCTTCATAGTGTACATGTAGCTACGACCGAACAAGATATTATAATCGATAGGGGCATCGATAACTTCGATATCTATGAGAATAGTCTTGCCCCCGAGTTCGACGGGGACATTTTTGAAGAGCCCTTCAGGAGAGGATGGTCGTCCATCATAAGCTCATAATGTGATGGCAGAGGGTATGAGTTTTGGGGAACCAAGTTTCTGCCATACCATTTTGGACAAAATGCATGTAGATGCACCTTCATCGATGATACACCGATGAACTGTGATGTTCCATATTTTCACTGGTATTTGAAAAGTGATCAAGGCGGGAAGACGAGGTTCTCCGCTGTCAAGATCAAAGGTGATGAGTCGAGTATCTGCAGGGTCGACTGCCCCCAAGGTGGAAAGTAGTGATTTCCACTCAGTAGGACAAGTCTGGAGGACTTCCAAGATTGAAATGGCAGTCGGAGATTGTGCTAAGTCATCTACCAAACTATAGTTATGAGCCGCCCTAGCCTATGGGTTGTGGACATTCCTATGAAATGGGATGAGAGGGATGCGCAGCAGTGGTTCGATGGAAGGGAAACAGATCACCAACAAGGGTCTCGTCGGTGTAGGGTTTGTCTTTGGAGAGATGGGAGTAGACTCAGCAGGGGCATGATACTGATGATTATGCATTTGCAGAAGGATTTCTTCCTCACTGGTGAGGAGAATTGTATGCTCTGCTGGATTGTTGGGGTTGAGGTATTGTCCCACCTGAGGTGGGGGATGTTGTGTGTCCTGTTGGGTGTTTATCACACCTTGATGTGGAATAGGATTTTGTAGCACGACGGGAGGGGGTTGTTGCACGTATTGTTGCGGTGCATGTTGAGGGGCAGGTTGTGCAGGAGAATGGGGAAGACTACCAGAGTCTTTCAACCATTTGAAATCAGCGATCTGGGGGTAATGATGAGTGTAATGGCCGAAATAACTACAAAGGGCAAAAGGGAATATGATTTTAACATTATTTCACCCTTGGCATTTATTATTATTATTGCCCCCTTGGGGGTTTTGGTTCTCTTGGTCTTGGTTGCCCCCAGTGGGTTGGTTTTGTGGGGGTTGATTCCTGCCTTGACCTGGGTTGTTGTTATTCATGTTCTGTCCTTTCTTCTTGGAATTGTTTGATGGATGGGTTGGGTTGGCTGTATTTAACTGTTCAAAACTTTAGTATTGTTGAACAGCAGATGGTTGAACAAAATTCACCCTCGCATGAGGATGTGGGGGAACCATGGGTTGTGGAGGACCAGGAAATGGGAAGTACGGATTATGTGGTGGTACCGATCCATAAGGTACATAGGAAGGCATAATTCTTTTGCTAGTACTATAAGCTGACGTTGAGGGAGTACCACTGGTTGTTGGAATTGGTGGGTGCATGGGAGGTGTCGGTGGTGGTCCACTGATAGGTGGAGGTATAGCAACAGGGTATGGTTGTTGATAAAGGGGTGGGGGGTAATAAGAAGTTCCCCCATATGCCGGTGGGTATTTAGGTGTGCCATACATCGGTGATGGTTGGGGTTGTGGACCGCGGTGTGTGGTGGCACTGATCAGTCGTTCTGCTAATTGAGACATCCCAGGTTTGTCTTGGCCAAATGGCACAGGTTTTGGAAGATCAGGAAGTACTGTTTATAAGTACCCTGACTGTGCATAGATGAGGTCATACTGTTGGGCCTTACTGATGGCTTCCTCTTAGGATTGAGGGAAGGTGGAAGCTACATCCTTTCCAAGGAGAGAGACAAGTGATCTAAGAAACCAATCGAGACATTGTTGCTTGGTAGTTTATGCTTTGCACAAACTACGTCGCCTATGCCACTTGTGAATGTGTTCAATGATGTGTGTGGCTGAGGTTTGTTTGAAATTAGAAAGTAGTTCTAGACCATTATCATGGTGGATGGGTAATTGAAAAAAGGTCAAGAATTCTTTGGCCAATGACTCAAAGGTTGCGTGGGACCCTGATTTCTCTTCGACATACCATTTAGTCGATGGGCCAGTGAGTGTGCATTGAAATAATCGCAGTCTGATGGAATCATCCATAATGTTTATGGAGGAGCACCATAGGTGAAAGTTCATGACATGGTTGGCAAGGTCATCGCCTGCCTTTCCTTCAAACTTTGGTATGTCTGAAGGTAGTTTGGTTGGCATTGCAGGCCATGTGGGATCATGCAATATAGGATCATTGGTGAGTTTGGTGAGATCCGGTATGTTGAGAGAGGCCAAATATGGCATCTACAGTGGGGGGGGAGGTTTAGCTCCAGCCATAGTGTGTTGTGAACCTGACCCTTGAGGGGGGATAGGTGGTTTAGTGCTCCCTCCTTGAGAGGAAGTGGGTCCCCCGCTTCCGTGTAAAGGAGAGCGAGTGAATGGATGACCTTGGGAAGTTGACCCAAGTAATGTGGAACCAAGAAAAGTTGATCCTAAGATAGTAGCACTCACAGGAGTGTGTGAAGGAGGTGTCGATGAGCGGGCACGACCAGATACTCCCCCTAAGATAGGAGGGAGGTTGAGCAAGTGTCATGAATGACGGGGGTTTTGTGGTTCCCCTGTGATGTCAGACTAGCTGTGTGAATCTATGCAAAAAGTGGTGAGAGTAATATAGAAACAAGAGTCTTTGCATTGAATGTTTACACAATATATATATCCAAATCAAACTGTAATCAGATGTGCATCATACATAAAATGAGAAAGAAGCATATATGTGGGTAAGTGGGTTTTGTCTGCATGGGGGAATCAAAAGAAAGAAAATGCTCGTGTCCTAGAAGACGTAACGTCCTTCCTCTCAAATAGCACTGGACCTTCCAATAGTACTCAACAGTGGGTTCTGAAGTCAATGGAAGAGAAACTAGTGAAGGATGAAATAATTGGCTATAATGAGGGATAAAGGGGGCATATCCCAAAAGAGCTGGCGATATTTCCCAATAGCCACACAAAATCCAATCAAGGTGCAATTGCAGCCCACAATTGCCACTTGGGTATATGTCTTAAAGTTGGTCACTAGGTACCTCTGTCAAAGTGCGGCATTTAGATTTTTGGCCTAAGAAATGGGTCACGGTCTGGATCCCGTCCAAGAGGTGGGTGCCTCAAGGGGGGACGCATAGAACAATCGAACCTCGGCCTTCAACCCTTCACGAGTATCTCCCTGCCTTATGGTAATTGGAACACTTGACTTGGAGGATTTTCAGTTCCCTATTTGAGAACCTCTATGTTTTGACAATGTGAGAACCAGATAACGGGGAGTTATTTGGATGCCTATCCCCGAAATCCTACCTAGACTAAAAAAAATTCTTTTGGCACCTCCTGTGGAGGAAAACTTAGTGAGTTTTTAAAAAGATTTTAGATGTAGTTGTTTTGGGAGGTTGGGGGTGCAAACCAACCTCGTTGATTAAAGATGGGAGTGGATAGTCCCGTCAAGAAAAGATGGGTTGTTTTCGGAATCCCTTTGGAGGAAACTTACTTTGACCTCCACGTTTCAAGAAGAAGCTATGTGAGTGATAAGTGACTTTTGTGTGTGAGTGAAGGTGTGACAATTTTTAGTGAATTAGATGTCACCTTGCTGTATGTGGACTTTGTTTGGTCCTTACAAGAGTTTGATTACCTAATTAACTAAGTGCCTTTGGTACAACCTTGCGTAATTCAAAATACCTAGGAAGCTAGCATGTGGACATGTGGGTCCGTTACTATCCTTTAACTCCCTATTGTGATGTAATCTAGAAATGCTTTAAAACTATCCTAGATTGAACATGTGGGCATGTATGGGCCCTTTACAAACCTTTAAACTTCCCTAGTGTTTTGATCTAAGAAAGAAAAAATTCAAACACTATCCTATCTTTGTAGCATGTGGGCATGTATGGGCCCGTTAAAATATTAAGATGTGTTTGAAAAAACAAACTAAGAGGAGTCCCAAGAAGGGTTTTTTTCCTCTCCTAAAGGTTTTAATGTTTGTTAAAGGAGATGAAATCATTTCACAATCTTTTTCTGATTCTCAAGATTTCTTGGAGGCGTGAGAGAAGAGCATACTAAGCGATTGTTACTTGAATTCTAGTCCCAATGTAAGTTAAATGTGATTAAAATTGATTTCTACCTTATCTCGTGAGTCAAAACAAGCCATCCATGTGGCAAAAAGCAAATAAGGGAAATTGATTTTATCCTCCTAAGTGCCTATGTGTTTGTTGACTAACCCCTTTATATGATGAGGGGACTAAGTGTGGTGTAGCTTTAAAACATGCTTGACATCATTTTTAAGAAAGCAAATAGCCTTCCCCATATCTCAACAACTTTACAATGTGAAATTTTGCACAGATGCGTGGGTCCCAGTGGGGACATAGGCGCACAGAGTGCATGTGCGCGAGCAAAGACAAGTTAAAAAGCACACGTGCGCAGAAGAGAACCGTGAGTCAAGCGCATGGGCGCACGATGCACGTCTGTGGGCCCAAAAACCCACGCATATGTGGCACATGGCCGAGAACAAAAAATCCGAATGGATTTCTCTCAATTCAACTTGGAATTAGCTAGTTGGCAGGTCATCTTAGGCCAGTTAGTGCACCTGCAAGTTAAACAAACTAAAAGAAGAGAAAAATAAACCCAAATGAGGTAGGAAATTGATACCTTTCCCCAATGGAGTCGTCAATCTGTTGCACCTCTTTCGTCACCTTGGTGAGCAAATAAGAGGTGCTTGCAAGCTCAGTTGGGTCTGCTGAGCAGGACAGCTGTAGAGAAAAGAGTTAGAGAAAGAAAAACAAAAACTATAATTAAGAATTAAATTAATAGATGCAATAAAAACTAAAATCATGAGTGTAGGGACATAGAGATAAAAAGAACAAAAAGACCCATGTCACCAATGTTTGAGGCTGATCTATTGATGAAAACAAAGCACCAAGAAGAAAGGGGACTATGAGTCCCTTCTTCCTCCAAGGGAAGGCTCTTGGACCCTCACTAGCTAGCTCTTCTTACAACAAAGAAAATGAAAAATGGTGATGAAAGAACTCTTTACAAATCCACTCAATGGTGAGATGGATTGTCCAATGTAATGGTGTCAATGTGCTTCTGTCGAGGATGGAGTCCTCAAAACAATATAGGCAGCATAACATTACTTTGAATTCCTTGAGAAAATGAGGTGCATTCATGGCTTTTTATAGCATTGCATTGGGTTATTGTTTAACTGCTTTGTAGTGTGAAAAGAGGCCATTTAGGGCATTATTAGGTCTTTGAACAGCCCACCAATCAGATCCAGCCCAGATTTGAGGGTCAAATCGGCTTGGGAGCTGAACCATAAGTGGTTGGGAGACCGACCACTTCCATAAATGTGTCGTTTAGCAGGTGCATGGCTTTTTGCGCTAACAGTCGCGCATCGTGCGCCTGTGTGTGATTTCTACATTCCTGTTCTGCGCATGTGCACGCACGCCCAATGTCTGCAAAGCGCTCTTCAATTTTTCACTACTTTGTATAGTTTTTTGACCTTTTTGAATGTTGTGGTATTAATTCAGGTCCATGAATGACTTCATCTCTGTTTGACGATGCTGAGTTCTTGTAACCATGTGCGGACAAAATTTCAATGATAACACTCCCCAAGATAATTGAATAATTTCTTACAGGCATATCAATTACCTGAATGCTAAGGGTTATCCGTATCTCAGGATGAGCGCATAAAACCAAGGTTACATCCTTAATATTGCCTATGGTTGTTTGTTGTAGACTATTATTGGAGAGCATGCTTCTGGCATTTTTGTTTGTACAAGACAAGCCTAGATCTTCCATAATAATCTTTGACATTACACTTGGGTCTGAATTTCCATCAATGAGGCAACAATGGGTAATTTTATCCATGATCTTTACAAAAATATAAAAGGGGGGATTTTTTACAGGTTACCTAAAATTATGTACACCTACTTTGTTTACAAAAGAATCCTCTTTGTCTACCTCTTTGGAAATATTGGCTACAACGGAAGCCTTTCCTTCCATGAATTGTTTCAGATGCATCTGTTGTTCAGGGACGACAACCATGTCTAGGAGGGTTGTATCTTCCTTAATGTTGCCCAATTGATTCAGGATATTTTATTTGGAAGAGGGG
>ML798556.1:15454-39594 GCA_009831015.1 Picea engelmannii | reverse complement strand
GGATGGTGAGAGAACTCGGTATTACACAGCTGATGAACTGGTGATCCAAGACTAGGCTTAGAAGCATCTGGGCAGCGTAACTCTACTCTGAATTCCCTGCTGAAACAATGAGCCTTCACTGCTTTTTATAGCCATTTCCAGGCAGTCACGTAACTAGTTCCTGGTGTAGACACAGGCTAGTTTAGGGTTTTATTAAGCCATAAATTCGCCGTTTTTGCAGGACCGACCCTGATCTGGATGTCAAATCATCTCGGGCGAAGGTCTATTGGCGGTCAGGAGGCCGACTTAAGCATTTAATGTGCTGTATTAGCATATGCACGGCTTTTTATGTGGACAGTCGCGCATCGTGCGCTTAAGCGCGCACAACACGTTCTTATCCCGCGCATACGCGCGCACCTTACTGATGTGAAGTGTCTTTCAATTTTTGTATAGTATTTGACCCTTCTGGAATGCTGTGAATAGTGCCATGAATGACTTCATTGTTGTTTTGATGATGTAAAGTTCTTGTCGCTATGTGCAGATGATGTGGAGTTCTTGTCGCCATGTGCAGACGAAATTTCAGTGATAACAGACCCTTCCTTTATATCTTTCCAAAACCCTAAATCATTCTAAAACCCTAATTCATTGTTGACTCCCAAAACCCTAAATCATTGTTGAAACCCTAATTCACTGTTGACTTCTATTTTTAGCTCATAATGACTTAAAAGTTCTTTTAACCCTTTTTAGCTCAATGTCACTTTCTGAATATAACACCTGTGACTAGAGTGACCTCTAGTAACCCTGTTTACCCCTCTTTGGCCCTAGCTATAGTCTAACAGGGTGGTTTAGACCATTAAGCCTCCTCTCTGGAGCTCCTATTTTGAAAGGGACATTACACTACCAATCACTGATGACGATGAACATTGGGAATATGGAGCACCTCCAGTGCCACCATAGCCACCAATAGATTACATCTTGTGGATGATAGATGAGGGAAAGAAAGACAAGTTGGACGAATCAGATAAAGTTCTCCTTAGAGAACTTTCTTGGGTAGATAACACAATGTTTCTTCTGCCTATTTCAACAATAGGGTTGATTTCAGGTGATAAGCCTCTTCTTCTTCTAGAAGCACGAGGATCCAAGGACATGAAAGAAAGGCCAAAAATGAAGAAACAAAAAGGTTACTACTCATTTCGAGGTTTCCTATGTCTAGCTTTGAATTGTTCTTGAACACTAATATCTCTTTCAATTGTTGCCCAAGAACGGTTAAGCTCGGCACGAGTCCTAGCAGTGCCTAAAATAGTATGAAATAGGTTCAAAGCAATGTTGATCTAGTCTTGGAGACCAGGCTCAAGATTCGGTTGTCTTTCAACATGAACAGTGATGAATAGCAAAACGGTCAAAGAATAAAAACAGAAAAGAAAGATGTATCGATGAAAAATCGAGTATAAAATTTAACCAGAGAGATATCGAATATCTCCCCAGTATGGTTGCCAAATAAATCTTGAGGACAAGATATGAATTGATCTTACTCAAGCATTTTCAGACTTTATTTGGCTAAAGTAAAGTAGACGGGAATATCACCCTATGTTTATAGCCAACAAAAATATATATCCTAACTCACAAGTATTAATTACAAGTGCTTAGGCTAGTATTTTATTAACAAAAAGCTTGCTAGAAATTCAATTTTTATGTATTTTTCTGAAAATATCAGTTGTTGAAATAAATGTAAGAACAGAAGTAAAGACACCAAGATCATAATCAATATAGATGAGACATAAATCAATCCTTTATTTCATTCCAATTCACCAAAGAGACATTGTCTTTACAAAACTTCACACAAAAATCTTGGACCAACGTGAAACTTAGAAATCCCCGATGGAACATACAAAAGGACCTCTGAAAGAAAACCAAAATTGAACTCTAAAAGATGGATCAGGTTGCCACATATTTCTACCCACTCGACTCTGCACAATAGCCTTTATCAGTCATGAAAGTTAATTCACAAACAGACAAGTCTACACAGACTATCAAAGATAGATCAACACCTCTGAAGAACAAGTGTCTGAATGATTTGATTTAACCCTGAATATTGTTGTCTACAATAAGACCCTGCTATCACAAAAGAGAATTAGGCTATGATGAATATATGAATGAATGAAAACTAAACTATCTCAACATAAACTCAAAGAGAAAACCTTAGCATTCTTTGTGCTTCTATCCTCTTCTTGTTCCTCCCCTTATTTCAGCTTTTAACAATTTAGAATTGGTTAGAGTAGTTGAACTAACTTATTAGTTAAGCTAACATAAGGCCTTAACTAACTTTAGTTAAGGAGGGGGGGGGGAAGAAATAATCATAATATGGTCGTAATTAAATAATAACTAATAGGTGGGACCCCCTTGTGACTCCTTTAGTGATAACAATCATCACATCATAACATAACCCATTTGTTAAGCAAACACCACCCCTTGTGCCTCCCTTCAAAACATATTTTCCTTTGACAATTTTAGCTCATAAATTTGAAAATATTTCAAACTAATACTCATATATCAAAATAAAACATGTTGTCCAAAATCCATGGAGTCCACTGTCATAAAACAATAAATAACATAAAATTTAAAATCCATATTTTTCAGTTTGTGAAGAAACCCTTCCTTGGTTGTTGTTATCACCTCCTGATTTTCCTAAAATTGCCTTGAGCTGGGCAGAGCCTTTAGTCTTTATCTCACTGATCACATGGGAACAATCAACCCTCAAATGCATCCGTGAAGACATGGATTTTTCAAAGTCATCGGAGGATGAGGAAGGGGCAGCAATAGTTTTTCCTTTATCAAATGCATGGTGGGCTTCAGTCTTCAATCTCTTGCTGGCATGGGAGCATTGCACTGGCGAGTGGTTAGAGGCAGCTTCGAAAATTGGATTCAAAGGTGGGGGAGAAGGTAAGGTTAAGTTTGGCTAGTCATGGTGTTGGGAGACTGTCGGGTGAACAATCTCCTGCCACCCATCATTTTTTGGGACTTCAGGCTTTAAAGAGACATGAGGAGGCACAGGTATACCAGGGGATTGAGGGGATTGGAAGGGATGCCTTTCAGGCCTTGGTTGGATTATTCCCTTTCCAATCCAATTAAAGAACCTAGTATGGAACAATTGGCCAAGCTCTTAAGAATCAACATCAAAATGTATTGAGAACATAGGCCTCCTTGGGCCTCAATTCCAGTTACCTCTACCTCTGTTTCCTCAGCCATGGATTCCCCGACTGAAAAAACTCATCCTGCATATGTTAAAAATTAGAAAATAGTCTTTTAAATAACCATGCATGACAACTCCTTAAAAACATGAAATAGATTTTGCTCAGAATGTATCGAGCTCATGCAATACAATCCATACAAATTGTTCTAATGTTAATCAATGAGCAGGGGGGTGGAAAAAATGTTCAGGATACATGAGGGGTTTGTAATTAGAGAAAATATGATATAATGAAAGGGAAGAGATATGGTCACTACTCAATGATAACAACAATCAAGTGTAATAAAACCAATAAACCTCACTGCAATCCACACAAAATTCTGCCACTTCTATCCAATCTAACACATAAATTTTCTTAGTTGTGATCAATATCAAAACAGGGGGTGAAAAAAAAGAATATGGGATATGTGAGGGGGTTGTAATTAGTGGAAAATTAGATAATGAGAGGGGGAAATTTTTTTTACTTTTCATGAGATTAATCAATCAATCCATACCATCAACCAACAATCAGATCACTGAGTAATAATTCATGTGTATTTAACTAGTTCATTGTCCAATAATAAAATATCCAACACATTGTCATTATTAAAGGTAAGTATTTCACACAATTTGTAAGAGGTTATGTCCCTTTTGTTCACTCATTCTGAATGTTATAACAATCAACAACAACACTCATTCCCAATTTGTAATCATTAACATCCACCATTGCCACACATTTCTCCAATCTATATTTAAAATCCATATTAAAGAAGCCATTATTTCTGCAATAGAGCGATCAAGATCTGTAATGATATTTGTTCCCATATATATATGTAAAAAATAATCAAGATAATCAAAACCTCACATGCCATAATGGAAATGATAATTGACTATACAACCAAACAACCACTATTTAGACACAGGCTATGAAGGAGTAAATTTATGAAACCCTGTAACCATGCCACTGTGAAACAAATATCTCGGTGCAACTTAAAACCAAGCCAAATATCCAACACAACTATCATCAAAAGTGATCAATTTGCAAAAATATAAATGCACTTAGAATTCAGGAGTATCATTGGGCATACAAAACAAGCCATCCATATTATACGTGGTGCACAAATGAGAGGATTCCACCATAACCACACGAGAATATATAACCACGATATAACTCAAAACCTCATTCTGGGTCATTTACTAAGTCGCTTGTGAGTGACCAAGCCGCACATATCAAGTGTGTTCTACTAATGAAAAAATATGCAGTAAACATATCCAATCCAATCTTCTAATTCTCAAAACCTCATCTGCAAGACGTGACATGTGTGAACAACACCAAACCCCTGTGACTAAAAAAATGAACCAAATAACCAACATGCATGTCATCAACAGTGGTCAATTTGCAATCAATAGCATGCTTAAAAATTAGTGGATATCACTGAGCATGAAAACAAGTCATCCATACTACGCACGGTGTGCAACTCAGAAAACTTCATGGTGCAACAATCCCACTAATCACACAACAACATATGCCCATGATATAACTCAATAAATCGTGTCGAGCTATTGATTTATCCAATCGTAATTGAGCAAGTTGTGCGCACTCAGGTTTATTCAACCAACAACAGAAGATGCAAGAGATATACCCAGTCCAATAATTTACTTTGCAAAACACCCTATACAGAATGCAACCTGCGTGAGCAACCCCAATATTCGTAACCAATGCCAACCATCAACTGAAACATCAAAAGTGTGAATATTAGTGACTGTATATCAACTAACAAATTCCACTGTGGTAGAGGAACAACCAACCAAACAAGCCATGGTATCTATGAATAACCAGGCATCCAATCGATGCAGGGTAGAGGCCCTTCCATTAAAATCGTTGAGTTACTTAGCATAAGGTGGGTGACTGTGACCTTAAAAAGAAAATAGAAATGTAAGGTTTATTCTAATATCACAAAGGCATTGATGGGAAGCCATACCAACATGATGGCTATACGACCCACAGGTGAGCCCGTACTCAAGGTAATAGACCACAATAACTGGAAACCACTTGACAGGCGTGACAGTTTCCCTATGCAACCCCATCCTTGAGGGTTAATGGTTTGTATAGTAGCCTTCACATAAGGAACAAAACTAAATTCATTGAGACTTTGAGGCTTAAGGTGTACACACAAGGGGTTGTGGTGCTTGTGGACGGGAGACAATCCCTTGGCAAGGCCGAAACAAGAAAACAGGGCTCTTAATTAAACACAATAACCGTGAAGACAATCATCCAGCCAAAATTCCTTCAACCAACACGCAGTGGTAATAAGGAACTATCACCCAGGAAGACTATCAATCCAACAAACTTAACTGATAAAAACCGAACCATCTATTTTTCATTTAAATCCAAAATTCCACACAGTTGTAGCACTCAGGACAAACACAAACCCACACTATTGAGCCGAAATCATTTCATAACCAGAGTGAAGTCAGGAATGGCCAAAAGAGACATACATGTTAATCAAAATCCTTAAGACGAGGGGTGGACGAGCGGTTTCACCCAGTTAAAAATCCGGAGCGTGAACACAATAGCAAGATCAAACAATAGTCTGACTAGGGTGGCGACCACCGAGAAGGGTAAAGGTGATGTGCAGTAAATGCACGTCACCTCCACCCTCATCTCATTTACTCCCCAGTACATGCCAACGAGCCTTCCATTAACATCGTTAATCAACCAGTGCATCGATAGTATCAACACATTTAAACCATAGCATAATCCAAGTTCACATAATAATTCAACCATTTGCAATCACCTTGCCAAATGCGCCACCTATGATTACATTTCCTATAACTCAAATAAATTGCTTGACCACTACACAATCTAAACGATCATGTTTAGAAACATCACCAAATAGCGTGATCAACACCAACCCGAAACATAGCATAATCACCATAAAAAACGCAATCCAACACTTCCATGATCCACAAACGTTATAACATATGTATATCAACTACTGATTCCATTAAGCAATGCATAACCAATGTATTATCACCTTGCCAAATGCGCCACCAAAATTTCCACCATATGCATATAAAAATGTAACTTAACAATATTTCATAGCCATTTCTGTGTTATCTAGGAATTAACCACTATCAACAAGTATTTTCATGCATATAGTATTGTAGAGATAGGTCTCTTTTGCATTAGACATAGTATTTTGTTTTTCCTCAAAATGTCTTTCTACAATTTTCACTAACATTTTTTTTGTACAGGTGCGAGAAGAATAAATACCATAAATGAATAGCAGGTTGTAGTATCATGGAGGAACAACATCTCAAAGCTTAATTGATATCAACGACAAGCATATTTTCATCAACCATGTAAAACTTTGTATCACATCATCATAATATTTAAAATGAACAGATGTGATCTTCAAAAGTTCAAGGGGGTCCCACCTACTAGCATTATTTAGTCTTATATAATAATAGGCTTAGCAACACTTTACGGGCGAAAGTACGTTGAAGTTTTCAATCGTCAACACTCATCAGATGAAGATTCAGATTTCAGAATCAACGACCAACAAAAATAGATAGGCGTCAGGAAGAAGAATGATTCATAAGAGTAACTCCTTTCAGAAGATCTTCAACTCCCAAGTATCAAACTATATTTTTTGGTTTATGTTATGCATGCAATAATTTTTGACATAAATATGTAAATTGCATAGCTAACAACAGGAACATAATCAACTTTGAAAGTCATACACAAAAGGGTTATCCAAGTAGGCCTAGTGAAACATAGAGAAGAAGTTACAACATGTTTGAATCATTTAGCACTGAAGTGGAATGCTACAAGTGTAACAACTTTGGACACATAGCCAAATATTGTAGAATGGCATTCCCTCCTATAGAACCACAATAGAACAACAACAGTCATAGACATAAACCTCATAAGAGGACATGGATAAGAAAGCAGAATTAGTATAGCAATGCAGAATGCACACTCGCTTTACAATCTAAGTAGAAGAAATGTGGTTGGTATGTTGACAGTGGTTGTTCAAAAAAAATGAGAGGTGATAAAAACATCTTTCTTACATTAAGAAAGGAAAGAGATGGATCAGACTCCTTTGGAAATGATGATTCAACTAAAATCATTGGAAAAGGCACAGTCAAAATTGGAAACAAGAATACCAAGACAGAAAATGCTCTACTAGTAGAAGATATGAAAAAAAATCCTCTAATTGTAATTCAAATGTGTGACCAAGGTTATAAAATTACTTTTGATTCACAGAAGTGTGAGATAAGAAAAGAAGGTTTGGGAAAATTGATTGCAACAGCTGCAAGAACTTCAAGCAACATATATGTACTAAGTGAAATTGGAAATGAAAAGTGTTGTCTAGGAAAGGAATATGAAGTTTGGCTATGCGATAGAAGTGTTAATATTATGGTAGATGCGGGAGGTATTTACCCCCACGTGTGAACCTGACGAGAATAGAAGACTCCGGGAAGCAAGAGAAACCCTAATGAGTTGGCTAATAACCCTAGAAGCCTTGTCGGCTCAAGAAGATAATTTATATTAGGCTATTAGCCTCCAAGAGAAGAAGTCAGCCAGAAATTATAATAATATACTAAACAGACACTTGTCCAGAAGGAGAAGTTGGCCCCAGCAAAACTGGCAGAACCACTATAAATACAGGGCGCCAGTTCTCATTTGTCACATCTCAGAATTGTAGTTCTGCAGTTTGGTGCGCACTGCAGTTGCAGTTTGGTGCGCAGGTTTGGACGAAGAGCTGGTGCAATTGCAGCAGCAGCAAGTTCTCAGTTTTGGCTTGAATATCTCTTGGCTAGGGTTTGGACTATCTGATCAGCTTTTTGTGATGCACTATCCTTGGGGATTGATGTGCTACTCTTTGTTTGGATATCTAGCCTAGGGTTTGTTTCCAGAGGAATTCTTAGTCAAGGTTAAGGTGCTCGGAGGGAGGCTTCGACCTATGGTTGGGTGACGAAGGTATCGTCAATGGTAAAATGAGCACACCATATTCTATATTCTAACAGGTTATGGGCCCACACCCCTTCAATCAGCCTAAAACGCTGGAAGGAAAGATAGCTGCTAGACATTGAGATCGTTGAGGAACTGCCGCTAGGGTTACTAGCAGGAGCAGTTTCCAAAAGCACTGCAGCTAGGGTTACCAGCAGAAGTAGTTGCAAAAACCCTAAACCTCTTGTTGAGGCACCTTAAGTGACAATATTGACCTAATCTCTGAATAGATCAGTGCGCCCTAGCCCAGCACATCTCCCGGTACTCTCAGAAGGCCAAGACGTGAAGTTTGGATTTTTCAGTCAAATCTAGGGTTTGACCAAGTCAAGCAAGCCATGATGAACTCTATGAAGTCTGAGAACAAGCTAGATGGAGCCTCTAAGACAAGGATTGACCTCATCCTTTCTAAGAATAAAGTGTTGGATATTGTGAAAGGAAAGATCGTGAAGCCAGAGTTTACAGAAGGAGAAGAGAAGGAACTGCAGAACGTTGCAGCTATGGAGAAGTTCAAAGATGTTGACATCAATGCCATGAGTATCATAGTGAATTCCATAAAATACCACTTGATACCCTACATCTCCCATCTTGACTTATCGAAGAAGATGTACGATGCCCTAAAAAATCTCTTTTCAGTCAGAAACATTGGAGAAGTTATGAGTCTAAAGAACGAGTTCCGCAACATGAAGATGAATGATGACGACAGCATAACATCATACTTTGTAAGGATCTCCCAGTTAAGAGATCAACTACAAGCTATTGAAGAGATCACTTTAGAAAAGGAATTGGTGAACATA
This sequence comes from Picea engelmannii, assembly GCA_009831015.1. NCBI lineage: Eukaryota > Viridiplantae > Streptophyta > Pinopsida > Pinales > Pinaceae > Picea > Picea engelmannii. Next base: position 30,575 of record ML798556.1, on the reverse strand, counting down.
GTACTCAATGGTCTTCCCAAGACATGGGATGCATTTGCCGCAAGCATGAACACAAGGAAGGAGTACCCGACATTTGAACAACTTTGGACTTGTTGTGCTCAAGAAGAATCAAGGATCAATCCAAAAGAGAAACCTCAAAAGAAATGCGATGATCAAGCCTTCACAGCAAGATTCAAGAACTTCAGGGACAAAATAATGTTCAATTCAAGAAGGAAGCCAAAACAAAGAAAAGACATTTCAGAAATACAGTGCTTCAACTGTAAAAAGTACGGTCACTATAGGAATCAGTGTCCCGAGCTAAAGAAAAGGAAGGAGAAACACGAAGCATCGATTTCCGAAGAAAAGGAACCTGCAAAGAAGACTAAGCAGGATGGAAGAGACTTCTTCTACTAAAAGGTAACAACACTCTTCTTACTTTGTAAGGTAGCTAGAGAGGTAGTAGGGGGGCCCAGAGGGCCCATAGTGATAATAGTGGAGGTCATTCAATGTAAGGTGGACTAGGTCCACTATATTATTAAATANTCTAGAAGATTCCTCCTCTAGAATGTTCTTAAGTGATGGTAGCACTATATAAAGGGGCTCAAACAATGTAATGAGACATGAAGAGAAGTATTTTATTTGGAGCGATAGCTCATTAGGAGGTTGCCCCCTCGAAGAGGCAAGTGAACAGGAGAGGATCCCTTCCTTAATAGGATCCATTGTATGGTGTTGCCCTACCTCAAGGGTTTGGTAATAATATTGTGTGGTTTCTTCTATCTTTCTTGTGGATCTATTGTGTATTCAGTAATTGTGTTGATTATATCTTCAGATCTGGTATTGGTTCTTGGGTTCTTAACATACTTCTTGTACATATCTTGCTTGCATCGTCTTTGTACATATCTTGTATATCTATCTCTTGGAGAATAATGTGTTCCAAGAAGAACTATACCTGTGGAAGAACAAAAAGATAAGAATGAATATCATTAGATAATACATATGAAGAAAATACAAATCATATGGAAGCTACTGCAAGATAAGTCGAATCAATCATGAAGAGACTTAGAAGTTAGACATCAAGAGAAATTGGAGAAATACTTATGACGACAACTAAGACAGAAGCGTGGACTCTGTTAGACAGAGAGAGCCAATTGTATATTGCATAAGACAATAAGGATGCAGACGGAAGCATGGACTCAGTCAGACGAAGGGAGAATATTATATGCACTATACATGAAGCAAGGATCAAGAGGGAGCTCATCCTATGATCCATTGAACATGATGAAATATATATATATATATATATATATCCATGGTAGCATCCATGAAAAGACAGTACATGTTCAGCTCAACTGCAGAAGAAGACATTTTCGAAAAGAAGCCTTAAAGTATTCCCAGTTGTCCATCTAGATCCATGATCCTATGATGAAAGGAAGAAGTGGAATCTCTAGAACATGGAATCTAAAAGAAACTCCATGACCCCAAGACATAATTAAAAACATGAAGAAGAACATGAAGATTCTAAGAAAGAAAGAGAAACCAGAACAGTCAGTCATTGTATCACAAGATTACCAGCCTAATATGAACTCACTAAAAGCAATCAAGCAGAAGAACCGAAAGTCATGATGAAGAACAGTGTAGGGAAGATTTATGAATAAAATCATTGCAAGATCCAGAACCAGAGGTTCTCCCAGATGGAGGGAGAAGACTATGATGATTGATTGTTCCAGTACACCAGACTTATCTCTATATAAGTCATTATATAATACGCAACATCCATGAGTCGGAATTCTATATCAGATGAATGCAAAGAATGTTCTCCAGAGAAATTAAATAAAGAACGTATGAAGAGAAATATCAAGACTTTGAAACATACCAGAAAGAGACTCTTGTATGCAGATAAGAAGAAGACAACTTGGCGGAGAACCTCTAGTGCACAATAGAAGCGTGGTGAAGATTTCCTATAACATCAAGATGACTACTCAGAAGATAAGATATCATGATGACAGAAGAAGTACCACATGAATATGTTCCAGTTCTCCAACTATGATATACTATACTGTTCAGATCTACATGAAGCCTTCACAGTATTCCATACTAAAGTACAAGAATTACATTATCCATAATGAAGTCCAAAAAGGAGAAAGTGATTCTCAAATACATATCTCCGCAGATGAGCAGATAAGCATACATTTTGGTAAAGCCTCTATCCAAGACGAAAGGACTTACATACTCAAGCTAGAGCTCGTGGAAGTAACTCTATTAACTGGAAGGGAAGACTCTCCAAACTAGAAGGAGGTACGCAAACATTTATTTTTGTAATTGAAATAACTCTCTAGTTAGGAGGGATCATTGAAAATATCATTTATCTTTGTAATTGAAAAATAGTCTAGATTGGACAAATGCTTTCTTGTTCGGAAAGTGGATTGAGATTTATGACGGACAGTGACTTCCCATTGTAGCTAACAAGGGAGGCAGACTGATTGTTGATATATCATAGACAGCAACTTCCCATTATGGGGAGTGTTCTAGGACAGTCATTCTTCTTGGCAGTCACTCTGAGTAGTGGTCAAGTAGAATGGTACGCCTCGCCGGGAAGTCATTCTTTCGAAGTTCACAGTTGTGAGAAGTTTTGAAGAATCGTCCGTTTTGGAGATTGATGCAGGACAGACATTCCTCGAGGGTAGACTCATTCTCTCCAAGTTACACTTTATTTAGTGTCGGAGGAATGGCCCAGAGTGGGGAATGGTCCGGACAGTTATTCCTTGAGGGAAGACTCATTCTCTCCAGGTTACACTTTCTTTAGTGTCAGAGGAATGGCCCAGGGTGGGGAGTAGTCTAGGCTCAACAATCAGGGACAGTTATTCCTCAAGGGAAGACTCATTCTCTCCAGCTTACACTTTGTTTAGTGTCGGAAGAATGGCCCAGGGTGGGGAATAGTCTAGGAAATTCATTCCTTAGGGCAGACTCATTCCCTCCAGGTTACACTTTGTTTAGTGTCGGAGGAATGGCCTAGGGTAAGGAATGGTCCAAACATTTCTCGAGGGTAGACTCATTCTATCCAGGTTACACTTTGTTTAGTGTTGGAGGAATGGACCAGGGTGAGAAATGGTCCAGGCTCAGAAATCAGAAATAATCCTTCTTCCTTGGTTGAGAAGAATGGGGTAGATAGCCCATTATTGATATTCTATATTGAGGGCAGACACTCTTTCAAATCTCACAGACGTGAGTGAAAGATTGGCCCAGTTGATTCGGTTTTTATTATAACATTGTTTCTATGCAGATGAAGACTATTGTGGTGGCAGACATTCTTTTAGATCTCACAGACGTGAGTGAAATATTGGCCCAGATGATACAGTTTTTATCATAACATTGTTTCTATGCAGGATGCTCTCAGATGTTTGTTATGAAGACTATATGACAGTAGATGAGGACTACTATGGTGAATATGTTTCACCGTTCACAACCTTACGTTGTTGATCAAGTACTTGTGTGTTACTTGATGTGGTAGTTAACCACTGGATTGTAGTTATGTACTACTATGAATAGACACAAGTGTGTTCTATCCTTGTTCTAATTGACTTGAAGACTATCAACAGTTTATTGGAGATAATGATGAATGATGAACAAAGATTTTTCAGACGGAAAACAATTCAGAGCTTTTACTCCTCTTGTATCACTCTATGGTGAGAGTGACTTATCCAACATCATATCTAACTACTCAGATGAAGTATGGTTTCGAGAGATGATGCAGCTGATGATGATGGTGATGCTCATGATCTATTCATGAAATAGTCTAGATGATTATGTTGATGCTACCGAGTAAATGGTATGTTTTGTGCTCAAGTCCATTACCTTTAAATACCTCTCTAGCTAGGAGGGAGTGTTAATATTATGGTAGTTGCGGGAGGTATTTACCCCCATGTGTGAACCTGACGAGAATAGAAGACTTCGGGAAGCAAGAGAAACCCTAATGAGTTGGCTAATAACCCTAGAATCCTTGTCAGCTCAAGAAGATAATTTATATTAGGCTATTAGCCTCCAAGAGAAGAAGTCAGCCAAAAATTATAATAATATATTGAACAGACACTTATCCAGAAGGAGAAGTTGGCCCCAGCAAAACTGGCAGAACCACTATAAATACAGGGCACCAATTCTCATTCGTCACATCTCAGAATTGTAGTTCTACAGTTTGGTGCGCACTACAGTTGCAGTTTGGTGCGCAAGTTTGGAGGAAGAGATGGTGCAGCTGAAGTAGCAGCAAGTTCTCAATTTTGGCTTGAATATCTCTTGGCTAGGGTTTGGACTATCTGATCATCTTTTTGTGATGCACTATCCTTGGGGATTTATGCGCTACTCTTTGTTTGGCTATCTAGACTAGGGTTTGCTTCCGGAGGAATTCTCAATCAAGGTTAAGGTGCTTGGAGGGAGGCTTCGGCCTATGGTTGGGTGACGAAGGTATCGTCAATGGTAAAACGAGCACACATCTTCTATATTCTAACAAGAAGAATGGGTCACATACACTTTGAAAACCTTGTCAAAGTCAACAGAAAGGAAGTCATTAGAGAAATTCCCCAGATCACGAAACCAACAAACACTTTATGCAAGCATTGTCAACAAGGAAAACAAACAAAGACCAGGTTCAAATCAAAGGAATATTCAATGACAAGACCACTAGAAATTGTGCATATTGATCTAGTTGGACAAACTAGAACAAAATGTTTAAAAGGTGAGAAATATTTTATGTTATTAGTTGATGATTATACAAGAATGACTGCAGTTTTCTTTCTCATAAATAAGTTAGAAGCTTTTGAAAACTTTAAGGTCTACAAGGAAATGGTTGAAAATGAAATGGATTCAAAAATCAAATGTTTAAGATTTGATAATGGAGGAGAGTTCACTTCAAATGAATTTATGGACTACTACAACAGACATGGAATAAAAAGACAATTCTTTGTTGCTAGGACACATGAACAGAATGGAGTTATTGAAAGAAAGAACAAGATAATACAGGAAATGGCTTGAACAATGCTAATGGATTCCAAATTGACAGATATTTTTTGGACACATGCAGTTCATACAATATTTCACATTCAAAACAGAGTAATGCTCATAAACAACACTGACAAAACGCCCTACGAGCTATGGAAAGGGAGACCAACAAATGTGAATCACTTCATAGTATTTGGAAGAAAATGCTACATCAAAAGAGAAGATGGAAGAATGGGAAAGTTTGACTCTCATGTGGACAAAGGAGTACTTTTTAGTTACTCAAGTACAAGAAAATCATACAAGTGTTACAATCTGAGGTTGAACAAAGTTGTGGAAAGAATCAATGTAAAAATTGATGAAACAGGTGGACGAGAATTAAAGGAAGAAGAAAATGAATCAATGGAACAACTTTACGAAGAAGAAGCAGAATATGAAAAGGTAGAAGGGGAATATGAAGAGGATCAAACCGAAGTAGAAGAGCAAGCTCAACAAGTGCCTCAAAATAAACCATGCAAACAAGTAAAGAAGAATCATCCTTCAGATCAGATTATCGGAAACAAAGATGCAGGAGTTGAGACTAGAAGAAGAATTCATTCGCCAGAACAAATGCACCTAGCACTCATCTACGATTGAACCAAATAGTTTTGAAGAGACCAGCAAGGATGAATTATGGAATAAGGCCATGGATGAAAAATTGGATCAAATAAAGAATAATGACACTTGGGAATTGGTTCCAAGACCAAAGAATAAGAATGTGATTGGCACAAAGTGGGTATTCAGAAATAAATTGAATGAATATGGATAGGTTACAAGGAACGAAGTCAGATTGGTATGTAAATGATACGCACAGGTTGAAGGAATCAACTTTGAAGAGACATTTTCCCCAGTTGCTAGAATGGAAGCAATCTGATTGCTTTTAGCTTATGCATGCTCCAAGAATATTAAAGTGTATTATATGAACGTGAAATTATATTTTATGAATGGGTAAATTGAAGAAGAAGTCTACATAGAACAACCAGAAGTATTTCAGTTGTCAGAGAATGCAAATTATTTTTGTAAATTGAAGAAGGCCTTATATGGTCTAAAACAAGCTCCCAAAGCATGGTACTATAGACTGGATAAATATCTACATGCAAGGTTCAGAAAAGGAAGTGTAGACAACAACCTCTACATCAAGGTAACTCAAGATACTATTTTATTAATTGAATTTTATGTTGATGATATTATTTTTGAAAGTAATGATGACAGGTTAAGCCAGAAATTTGCAAAGGATATGCAGAATGAAATTGAAATGTCATTACTTGGAGAACTATACTTATTTCTGGGTCTTCAGATACGTCAAATAAACCAAGGAATTTTTATTTCTCAAACTAAGTATATCAGATAAATGCTAAAGAGGTTCGGAATGGAAGATTACAAACCAGTTATCACTCCTATGAAAACTAGTTGCAAGTTGAGCAAAGATGATGATTCAAAGTCTACAGACCAAAGGAAATACAAGTCAATGATTGGTATCTTACTATATGTGGCATCATCTAGACTAGATGTAATACAAACAATTGGACAGGTGGCACCATTTCAAGCAGCACCAAAGGAATCACATGTATTAGTAGTGAAAAATATTTTCAGATATCTCAAAGGAACAGAAGAGTTTGGATTATGGTATCCAAAAGGAAATGATCTATCACTTATTTACTACACAGATGAAGATTGGGCATGTTGCATTGATGATTGACGAAGCTCCAGTGGAGCAGCGTTCTACCTGGGTGAGATTTTAGTATCATGGCTAAGCAAGAAAAAATCATTAGTATCCTTATCTACAGTTGAAGCAAAGTATATTGCATCAGCAATATGTTGTACACAGGTTATATGTATGAAACAAACTCTGACATATATACAGGTTGAGTATGATGAGCCCATTCCAATCTATTGTGATAATACAAGCGCCATCAGTATCTCAAAGAACCCAGTGATGCACTCCAAGACGAAGCACGTTCCAATAAAGTATCACTTTATACGGGAACAGGTTGCAGAGAAGAAAATCAGAGTTGAGTATGTGGGAACACAAGAACAAGTGTCAAACAACTTTACAAAACCGCTTCCATGGGAATCCTTTGAGTATCTCCTCCAGAGACTCGGAGTAATTTCTACTCCAAAATGAATGTTTTTGAATGCTTCTCTTATATGTATTAGATTTACACAAGAAAGCACCATAGAGAGGAAAATTCAGTTTGGGAGATCAGTTTTAGGAAGAGTTCAGTTAGGGGGAGTATCCCCAAGGATAGTTTTGTTAGGGGGAGCATCCCCAGATGGAAAGATACATTTTCCATTGATGACAAAGGGGGAGATATTTATCATATTCAGAGCACATAGGCATGGTTCTAGGGGGAGTGATGGTCACAAGGGGGAGCATGAGTGACATGACTTCAGTATTGCATCAGAGTGTTACCATCAATGCCAAAGGGGGATATTGTTGATTAATTGGGTTGTTTGTTATTGATGTGAACCCTTGAATAAATTATGGTAGCACAATGGTTTGGGTAATGGGCCCAAGTTTGTTTGATGGATAATGGTATCAATTTTTATATATTTACAAGAAAGACTATTCTATATGCATAATACATTCCATGCCATTTTCGGTGGTATGTGGAACGTCACATAACTCCTCACGGTTAGAGAGTTATGGCCATGTGAAGTTGGAGAACCCCCATGAATCATCTAGAAGCCCCCAAAGGTCAAAGTAGTCAAAGTGTTTGCAAATAAGAAATTATTTAAATAATAAAGTGAAGTGATGAGTGTATTATAAGTCAAAGAGGATACAAAAGAAATTATTTAAATAATAAAGTTAATGGAGAAATTACTAAGTGGACAAGTGGTTAGAAGTGGGTTAGCCCTAAAATAAGGAAAGTGGTTTAAAAGATTTTAGAAGGTAAATAATAAATTGAAGTGATGAGTGTACTATAAGTTAAAGTGGATACAAAAGAAATTATTTAAATAATAAAGTTAATGGAGAAATTACTAAGTGGAAAAATGGTTAGAAGTGGGTTAACCCTAAAATAAGGAAAGTGGGTTAAGATGGTTAAAAGGTAACCCCTTGAGGAAGCTACATGAAAGTATAAATAAGAGGGAAGGCTCTCTCATTTTAATAACACTTGAGCATATTGAATATTTACAAGTGACTGAGGTAACCAAAGGATATCTAAGTTGAATTTCAGAGGGAAGGTGAAGTAAAGAAGGCCGAAATTCAAGGGAGGATAAATTCTTTTGATGATGCTTTCTAAGTTTGAGGTACAAGTTGATGTATGGTACATGTTGGCACTAGATATTGGTGTCAGAATATGAAATATTGTTCTCATTTTACCATTGACAATACCCTTGTCACCCAACCATAGGCTGAAGCCACCCTCCGAGCACCTTGACCTTGACAGAGAAAATAATCTTGGTAGCAATCCAATAGCCAAGAGAGGCTAATTCACCAAGAAATAAGTAACCAAGTTGATCATATAGTCCCACCCAAGAACTGGCACAACACCTTCCCCGGGACTTGCGCACAAAACTGTTGGACTGTAGTGCACAGAAATTGCTCTCTGCAATTCTGAGAAGTGTGTCAAATGAGAGACTGGCGCCCTGTATTTATAGTGGTTATGGCAGACTTACTGGGGCCGACTTCTCCTTCTAGGTACTAATTAATTCATATTAATTATATTTCTGCAGCTGACATCTTGTCTAGGGTTTCCTTCATTTCTTTTCTTCCTTCCAGAACATTCTAATCTTGTCAAAGGTCACAATAGAGGTTCATACCTCCCGAAGCTACCATAATATCAACACTCCCTCCTATCTAGGGAGGTATGGTCTTGAGCACAAACAGAACATTCAACTGGTAGTATCACCAGCACCATCATTATTATCCAACTGGATAATATCCTATGACAACTGGTACAATATCAATTGATAGAACACAACTGTGTCTATCCACGGTAGTACACAACTACTCAAACTGTGACACATAGTCACAATCAGTGGAACATATCCACCATAGTAGTATATCTCTACTGTCTGGAGACAGGCAGTCTCCATAACAATCATCTGATGACAACCTACACAGAAAATATTGTTAAAAATAAATTGAACCTTCTGGGCCAATCTTTCACTCACATCTGTGAGATCTGAAAGAATATCTACCCTCAGTATAGAACATCAACAATGGGCTATCTGCCCTATTCTTCTCAAATAATGAATAATTGTTGTTTTTTATTTCTGAGCCTGGACCATTCCTCACCCTGGGCCATTCTTCCTACACTAATCAAAGTGCACCCTGGAGAAAATGTATAAACCCTAAGGAATGTTTGTCCCTGATTGTTGAGCCTGGACCATTCCCCACCCTGGGCCATTCTTCCTACACTAATCAAAGTGCACCCTAGAGAGAATGTATAAACCCTAAGGGATGATTGTCCGGACCATTTCCTCCGTTAACCACAAGAGGAAAATATTGTCCTGTATCAACCTCCAAAATGGACCATTCCTCATGTTAACCACAATGAGAAATCATTGTCCAGCAAGGCGGGCCAGTCTTCTTGAGTAACCCTCAAGAAAAGAGACTTCCCTAGACCACTCCCCATGTTAACCATAATGGGAAGTCGTTATCTATGATACATAAGCAATCTGGACCATTTCCCATGTTAACCACAATGGGAAATCGTTGTCCATCAGAAATCTCAATCCACTTTTCGAACATGAAATAATCTGTCCGAGATGGACTATTTTTCAGTCACAAAATAAATGTTTTCAATAATATTTTCAGTGCTCCCTCCCAACCTAGAGAGTCATTTCTTCCCTTTCAACTAAGGGAGTTATTTCCATGATCCCCATCTTCTCTCGAAAATATGAAAACTTTATTCTAGATAGAGGTTTTGTCAGGATATTTGTTGTTTGCTCATCAGTGGGGATATACTCGAGCTTTACCTCTCCTTCATGGAATTTATCTTGAATAAAGTAGTATTTGATCTCAATTTGTTTCGACCTTTCATGAAACACAGGATGTTCTGATAATATTATACAACTCTGATTATCACAATATATTATGGTCGATTTTGGAATTTGATCAAATAAATCGGAGATTAACTTCCTTAACCATATTGCTTATGTGCATGCTTCACATGTTTCCATATACTATGCTTCTGATGTGTTGAGTACAACAAACTTGTGTTTCCTGCTGCCCCAAGATATCATAGCGGAGCCCAAGCTGAAACACACGCTTGAAGTTCTCTTTCTGTCTTTTGCACTTCCTGCCCAATTTGAGTTTGTGAATCCATGAAGTTGTATATTGTTGGATGTGGTATATCTCAAACCACGGTTTATTGTTCCACGAATATATATTAATACATGCTTTACAGCTATCCAATGCTCATGTCTCGGTTCCACCTGGAACTGGCTTAGTGTATTCACGGCAAAGAAAATGTCTGGTCAAGTATTTACCAAATACATCAATGACCTAATTAGTTGTCGATATAGAGATGGATCTACTGGATCAGAATCTGGATCTTTTACTTTTCTTATATCCGCATTCATAGGAGTGTCCAGGACTTACAGTCCATCATTCCAAACTTCTGAAGGATCTTTATTGCATACTTTCCTTGTCCAAGGAATACTTCACTACGCTTATGCCATACTTTTAGGCCCAAGTAATAATGCATGAGACCTAGATCTTTCATATCAAATTCAGAAGCTAGTTCCTTCTTGCATTGAATGATGAGAGACTCTTCACCTATTATGAATAGATCGTCAACATATAGTAGTAGAATTACAGGTGCATTGTCCATGGATTTATAATAAAGGTTTGGATCTGCATGACTCTTAGAGAAACCAAGTCTCATTAGATAGTTGTCCATTCTGGCATACCAAGCCCTTAGAGCTTGCTTGAGTCCATATAGAGATTAATTTAATCTGCAAACGTGAGTGTCTCTGGAATGTACCTCAAACCCTTGAGGTTGTTCAATGTATACTTCTTCTTCAATAGCTCCATTGAAGAAAGTTGTCTTTAGATCCATATGATGTAAGTTCCATCCCATGGAAGTGGCAAGAGATATGATAGCTCTGATGGAAGTATATCTATCCACTGGAGAAAATGTTTCGTGATAATCTTCTCCCTCCTTCTAGGAGAACCCTCTAGCTGTGAATATTGCCTTGTATTTATCCACGCTTTCGACTGCTGCATGTTTGAACTTGTACACCCATTTTGAAGTTACCACCGATTTTTCTTTAGGTCTTGGTATGATTTCCCATGCCTCATTTTTCATAATGGATTGATACTCTTCTATCATAGCTTCTTTCCATTGTCCCTTTTGAACTTATTCTTTAAATGTGGTAAGTTCTTCATCTAGAAGCTTTGTTGTGTATGTTGCATAACTTGAGAATCTTTTAGGTCTTTTACTCTTTCTGAATGTTCCTTCTAGAACCTTGAGTCTTTATATGTCTTGTAAGGTAGCTTCAAGCCAAGATGGTCTTTTCTTGATCTTAGGTACGATATATGAATCAATGTTTTCACATGGCTCCATAGGATGATCATGTAGTTCCTTTTCGTCATTTTCATTTTCTGTGCTTTCTTCGTTAAGTTCTTCAATCTCTTCTTCTTCTTCTATAGTTTCTTCTATGGATTTCTTGAAGGCCATCTTCTCATTGAAAGTTACGTCTCTACTAACTTCGATCTTGTGTTGTTCTGGAATATATATTCTATAACCTTTGGATGAATCACTGTATCCCATGAATATCCCTTTCTTTCCTGAAGGTTCTAGTTTACTCCTCTTGTCCTTGGAAATGTGAGAGTAAACATGACATCCAAATATTCTTAGATTTTCCACATTAGGTTTCTTACCTAAGAAAGATTCTTCTGGTATCATGTCCTTCAATATACGATGAGGACTTCTATTCTGCACATATATTGTTGTCATGGTTTCTTCTCCACATAAGAAAATGGATAGACCTTGATCATTTAGTAAGGCTTTTATGGTTTCTTCAATGGATCTGTTCTTTCTTTTTGCTACACCATTTTGTTGAGGATTATGAGGAACAGTCAGCTCCCTCCTAATCCCTGTCGATTTGCAGAATGCGACGAATTCCTTTGATGTGTATTCTCCACCATTATCGGTTCTAAACATCTTGATCTTCTTATTAGTGAGATTTTTTATTTCTGCTTTGAACTCTTGAAACTTGTTGAATACTTCGTCTTTTGTCTTTAGTAGATATAGCCAAGTCTTTCTTGAATAGTCATCTATGAAGATTACATAGTAGGAAGATCCTCCTAAATATTTTATTGGCATCGGACCGCAAACATCTGAGTGTATCAGATCTAGAATCTCCTTAGATATGTTGTTGCTTCTTGGGAATGGTTTCCTGATATTCTTCCCAAGAGCACATCCTTTGCAGATTCCTTCATGTGTAGACTGCAACTTTGTCATTCCTTCAACCATTCTTTTGAGAAAGGGTAAAGATTGATAGTTAATGTGAGTGTACCTTCTGTGCCAAAGCTCATTGGGGTTGACTTCGTTGTGTACAAGAGCTTCTTCATTTTTTTCTAGTAGTCTATACAGATTTCCTTCATGAATTCCAATAACCCTAGCATTCTCTATGCTGGAGTCTTTATGCCATGATAACACCTTTCCATCCACGAAATCTATTATGTTTCCCTTGTCTTCTAGGCAAGATATCGATACAAGATTCTTTTCTAAACCAGGTACATATAAAACATTTCTTAAGTGAACATAGTTACCTGTTTTCATTTTGATGGAGGCTTGTCCAAATCCTTCTACGGGGTAAGTGGTTTTGTCGCCAAGCTCTACCTTGTACGAGGTCTTCTTCTCATTTAGAATTGAGAGTCTGGCTTGATCTCCCATCATGTTCCTAGAAGATTTATTATCGATTATCCACATGTCATCTTCAATTGTTCCAGTGAGTGTTGAGTAGCGTAGAAGACTGATAGTTTTACTCATGTCTTAGGTTGACTGGTAACTGGTCATGCCTTGATCCAAAACTTCAACTTCGTCGTTTCTCTCTTCTGACAGAGCCAAAATGTGTGTTGAATTAGGGCACATCTGAATATCTTCTTTTTTAGCGAGATGCTCCATCATAAGGTGTCGGATCTGAGATTAGGGTTTTTGCAACTTCTTCTGCTAATAACCTTAGTGGCAGTGTCTTTGGAAGTTTCTCCTGCTAGTAACCCTAGTGGCAGTTCCTCAGCGAGCTCAATATCCTAGCGGCTATGCTTCCTTCCAGCGTTTAGACTGAATGAAGGAGGTGTGGGCCCATAACCTATTAGAGTATGAAATATTGTGCTCGTTTTACCATTGGCAATACCCTTGTCACCCAACCATAGGCTGAAGCCACCCTCCGAGCACCTTGACCTTGACAGAGAAAAGAATCTTGGTAAAAATCCAATAGCCAAGAGAGGCTAATGCACCAAGCAAGAAGTAACCAAGATGATCAGATAGTCCCACCCAAGAACTAGTGCAGCACCTTCCCCACGACTTGTGCACAAAACTGTTGGACTGTAGTGTGCAGAAACTGCTCTCTGCAATTCTGAGAAGTGTGTCAAATGAGAGACTGGTGCCCTGTATTTATAGTGGTTCTGGCAGACTTACTAGGGCCGACTTCTCCTTCTGGGTACTAATTAATTCATATTAATTATATTTCTACAGCCGACATCTTGTCTAGGGTTTCCTTCATTTATTTTCTTCCTTTCGGAACATTATAATATTGTCAAAGGTCACAATAGAGGTTCATACATCTCAAAGCTACCATAATATCAACAATTGGTACAGGTTGTTACAGGTTGATTACAGGTTGATTGGTACAAGTTTACAGCAGTATATCTCACTGTGATAGTGTGACAGTGGTTCCATCATTCTACTTCTACGTCAGGGTGATTGGACGAGGCAAGGACAGGTGGTTGTAGCCGGATAACATAGGGGGTTGTAGCCTCCTTCTGATTGTAGCTAGAAAATATGAGAGTTGGAGCTTCCCTCAAGTTGTTGTTAGGATATTTAGACACTTAGGAGTTAGTTAAGATCTACTTGGTCTAATATGTCGTTAGGTAAAAGTGTATTTCTTTAGTATGCATTAGTATGCATTTGCAGTTAGGAAATCCGACGGTCACGATATGTTCCCAACATAGAGTGATCCAACAGTTCATACTCTCCTCGATCTTAATGGCCATTGATCTATGGCTTAACACCCGATTGGTCCATGATCTTTATTTAAATAGCATGGAGGGTCATTTGTCGATGATCGATTGTGAGAAACTCTCTTGTAAAATCTCTCTGAAATCTTTTTCTTTGCATTAATAAACTGCTCCAAGTGGTCGCATTGGTTGGGGTCGTGGATGTTTCCCCGTAGGGGTTTTACCACGTGAAAACATCGGTGTGTTGATCTTTGATCTGATTATGTGAGTGGTTACTGAAGTTGTTCATCCTCTGTTGGAATACCTGTGTTGTCGAACATGGTATCAGAGCCTGTTTGAAGACCCGCTCCTGTTGTAGATCGAGATCGTGAAGCCGAGTTGCCTCATATCCATTTTCTGGCATTTTCATACATTTATGGGCTGAGAGGATTATTCCATTGCATCCAGAGCACTTGTTTCATTTAGGAACACTTTTTGTTTCACTCGAAAAGGTTTATGTTTGCCCAAGATACGGCCATTATAGTCAGATTCGGAGGTATAAAGTCTGAATACGCATTTTTTTTTTTAATTTTTGCAAAGTTTTGATTTTATTTCGGTTTGTATTTTGTATTTCCGGGTTGCTACTCTTTTAGATCTGCGTATTCTCTTTTCCCCGCACCTTGTACGATCTCGGAAAATCAAAAATAGATAGGAAAAGGTGCATCTTCCGAGTAAGCTAACCAAGATCTAACCCTTGTTGTCATCGAGAAGCGAAATTTTTTTATTGTGTGAAAAGAGTTTTTTTGGAGCATGCTCTCCAAGGCCGTCTTCAACAACAACAAAAACAACAACAACAACAGCAATCCTCCTTCTGAACATTACAATATGTTTTGCTAGACCATTTGGTTAAAACTTGCCTTATTAAGTAAGAGGTCTTGAGTTCAAGTCTCTCTTTTGTTACCTTTTTTGAAAAAGTTCATGCTATAAATTGTAAAGTGCATT
>ML798556.1:0-11547 GCA_009831015.1 Picea engelmannii | reverse complement strand
GGATATTTAGACACTTAGGAGTTAGTTAAGATCTACTTGGTCTAATATGTCGTTAGGTAAAAGTGTGTTTCTTTAGTATGCATTAGTATGCATTTGTAGTTAGGAAATCCGACGGTCACGATATGTTCCCAACATAGAGTGATATGATGGTTCATACTCTCCTCAATCTTAACGGCCATTTATCCGTGGCTTAACACCCGATTGGTCCATGATCTCTATTTAAAGAGCATGGAGGGTCATTTGTCGATGATCGATTGTGAGAAACTCTCTTGTAAAATCTCTCTGTGATCTTTTTCTTTTCATTAATAAACTGCTCCATGTGGCCGCGTTGGCTGGGGCCGTGGATGTTTCCCCGTAGGGGTTTTACCACGTGAAAACATCAGTGTGTTGATCTTTGATCTAGTTATGTGAGTGGTTACTGAAGGTGTTCATCCTCTGTTGGAATACCTGTGTTGTCGAACAGTTGTACCCTGAGAAACTAGGGGGTTGGAGCCTCCTTCCAGTTACAACTTGAAAACAAATTGGTGCTTCCAATGAATGTAATTCTTAAAGACATATAAAAAAAAACATTTAGTGGTTTTCTCCTGCTTTGGGTTTCCACATAAAAACACTGGTGTACTGTGTATGTGTATGATTGCTCATTTGTTCATTGTTTATTTACTCTGCAATTATTCGATGATAATGCTACATTGATATAATATTTGCATTATATGGTTAAAATGGATTAGATTGCTCTATTACTGATTCACACCCTCTCTCAGTAATCCAACAACCAGGGCTAAAACAAGGCATTGGGAATATAGGATTCCATAATTAGTCATAATGTTATCTAGAAATTCCTGGAAATATTGTAAGAAGTTTTTGAAATGTATGGAATTCATTTTGGCTACAAGGGAAAAGGTTTAATTGTATTCAATTCCTTCAACTTGACATAATCCTTTGGCAACTAATCGGGCCTTGAGTCTTTCACCACTTCCATCCAATGCATACTTATTTTTATACACCCATTTACATCTAACAAGTTTTCTTCCTTTTAGAAGAGGTACAAGATCACAAGTTTTGTTTGACATTAAAGAACAATACTCTTCATTCATGGTTGTGTCCCAATCTAGATGGCCATAAGTTTCTGCAAATGTGTCTGGATCATGATTCTCTAAAACTTGAGCCAACAGAGAAGAGGCTCATTAGAAATGTAAACGTGTACAACATCGATCTATAGAATTATTAACAAAATCACGAGTTTTTTCTCATGTTGAACAGACCCATCTGGGAAGCAATGTTGTTGGTGTAAGCTCATGTTCAATGAAATCATTTAGAGGAAGGTGAGTAGGAAAAGGTGGATTTTCATCCTCACTATCATCCTCTGAAGAAAAAACCAAAATAAAACTAGAAGATGGCACAAACGAAATTAGCCTCGCAAGCTAAGAGATTTTCATCAAGTTTAACATTTCTTCTAATAATTATTTCATTAAAATGAGGTGGAATAAGTCTATAACCTTTGACATCTTCAAAATATCCAACAAAAAGTTCTCACTTTTGGTTGTTATGTTTTATTTTTCTCATTAGGAATGTGATTATATGCTTCACTATCAAATACATGGAAGTGGATTACATCTAGTGTAATTTTAGTCCATGCTTCTTCTGTTGTTATAGTTTTTAAAGTCTTTGTAGGAGTCTCATTTACTATGTAATTGACACAATTTTTATAAAACGATTTTCCTCACCCCATACAACTTGCTGAGAATACCTTTTCTATTTCCCTATGCAAACTTGAAGTCCCTTTTTGCAATTCCCAGAGATAAAAATAGTATTTTTCCACATATATGTGCCCTAACATCTATAAAGCATGTGTATACATAGATTGCACCATTACAACCTGCGTACATCAGGTTTTGTGCCCAAAATTAAAAAATGGTGTCAATTTTCCATGTCACGTCATGAGATCCATGATCCTTGATCTTCCATATACTAGAAACTTTCCAACTCGGCCCTTCAGTTCCATTTGAAGGCTATAAATGGGCCATATCCAAGCTATGGAATAGGGGAGAAGAATTCAACTTTGAGAGAAAAGTTACTCTGGAGAAATTATTCACTTCATATTGAGTCTGCATCCCTTTGTCCTTTTAACTCTAAACACATTGTTCATCGCCCAAGCTCTTCCCTATTTGATGGAGAACCTCATTGTCTCTCTTATATGAGCTTTCCTTTGGTGGAGGATTGAAGTGGTGGAGGCCCAACTAGAAGGGACTTAGTTTCTTGGTTCCAAGACGTGCTGACACAAAAGTTTGTCATTCATACACTTATGTTGATCATATTTTAATAGAAATACTCTTTTCTCATCCAATTAATGTCTTGCAAATATTTGAATTGTTATTCCATGGGCGTATTTGTTATGAATATTGATGGATTATGTTATGATATGTGTTAACTTTATATATTGCCACCATATGCTTGAGTATCTTGGTTATTGAAGCCAAGTTGTAGGTATATAGCTTTGAGTCAAGTTCTCAATGGTGGACTTCATTGAACATCAAGAAGAGGTAGGATCTTTATCTTGTCTTGTTAGCATGTTTGTTTATATAGCATACTTGAGATTAGAGTTGATTTCTACAGTCATTTCTGTCTTTTGTGGTTTACCCCATGCCATAGAGTGATTTGCCTCGTTTCCAGGATAGATGAGTTGAAGTTGATGGAAGGAGACCTGCTAAAAGGAGAGCATTAAGGCATATCTCATGAATTAGCATGAGGTACAAAGCAGTAACTTGATGATTTGGAGAAACTTGGATGAAGAACATGTTCACAAACCAACGACCCTATGCGTCTTTCGCATGCACCAGATGCAATCAATGCACAAAAAAGACCCTCTGAATAGCAGTCAATAAGGAAAATTGTTGACAAAGGTGAGGGAAACCCCCCAATCCGTGACCAATGAGAAGATGTCGATTTTTGAGTTTAAGGTTACCTACCCATAATGAAAGTAAGACCAGGGTGGTAGGACTACAACTTCATGTAACTCTGAGACACATTGAGGGTATGGTCGACATGCAAAGTCAATAATTTTAAGAAATGGTCGGCACAGGATTATATACATCCTTTGAACAAGAGCATGAGACATATGGAGGACTCTAGAAGCATAGACTCAATGATGAAACTTTGTGATGCAAGAGGCACCAATAAAACTCTCCATAGGGACTGGAAGAGTAACCGGTCAGAGGAGTAAACTCTAAGTAATGAGCTTATCTTCCTAAGGTCATGCTAAACCCAAACTTCAGATGACAAGTGGACTCAAAATTTTGTGCTCTGTTCAAATGAAACACAATGGTTGCCAACATGAGATAATATTCTTTTCCCGCCAGTCTTTTTTTGTTTTTTCATAGAAAAGTGAATGCTATGATATAGAGGAGGAAACGAGTGTCACAAGTAAGCAACTAGCTCCAACAGTGGAACATGCCTATGCTCAATACAAGGAGGTGCATGCACAATATGGACACTCAGGGGAATGTTTCCTCGTAGGCTACAAGGTGCCAAGTTGTAAGGGATATAAACAAGGCTCTGCTTGGCTAATGATGTGAACTATTGAGATAATAGGTTTATAATGCGAAAGTAGGAACTGACAATAGGCTCAATACTGCAAGCAAGAGAATGAGATGCAATTACAACTTAACTCCAAAGAATGTCATTTTTCGTAAATTTAGTCCCCTAAGCCCGAAAAAATATAAAAGAATACCCAGGATAATTCTTCTAACCAGTAGTGACTTGAGTATTCATTTTTCGAAATTAGTCTACTTGGTCCAAAAAAGGGCTAAAATTACACCAAATAGACGTCCTTTCAAATCCAATTAACTAGTGTGAAAGAGACAAGTTCACTCGGCAGTCTTTTCTCTTTTTAATAGAGTCATAAAAGATTTTAACTAAGACTCGATGGTGTTGTTATAAGCAGCATATCATGGGGGAGGCCAGGGCTCTCGTGCATGACTTATGTTTAAAGTCATCAATTCACAGAAAACTAACACAAGCTTGAGAAAACCCAAATCTTTCCAAGTCGAGGAGAATAAAATACTTGCAGAGGTTACCTTATCTACAATATATCAAAAAATGCCCCTTATTTGGAGGGGTGTAGAAGAAGGAAGTCGGGGATCTACAAGGTCATTCCAATCAAAGGAAACCACCCTAGGATTTGGAGGGAGCATACTCGAAGGGAGTGGAATTCTCCCTTTTTCAGAAGGTATAGGACCAGAAATGCTAAGTATGTGGTTTAAGGATGCATCACCTTCCAAAAGAAGAGTGGAATTGACTGAAGATTGCATCGGCAATGTCACTTCCTTAGACGTGTCACTCTCCAAAAGAAGAGTGGGATCAGAAAAAGATTGCATCGACATGACCACTTCTTCAACCATTGGTTGAATATGATGTGAGACAACAAGGTCAAGAGACGCATCACCCCCAAAAACAGGTGTGGTGTCGATCGAAGATTGCATTGACATGGCCGTTGGTTGAAAAGGATGTGAGACAATAAGTTCAAGAGATGCATCACCCCCCAAAACAAGAGTGGTGTTGGTCGAATATTGCATCCACTCGACTGTTGGACCAAAGAAGGATTAGAAAGTTGGGAAACCAAATACGACTCAAAACCCGAAGGGCCCCCAGGCAAGGACCACGCTTCTTGTACCACAAGAGTAACAGGGCACAAACGAGTAAGGTGATCTCCTTTGCAAAACCTACACAGGAACTTGGGATTATGTCTTATACGTCTAGGCTTCTCAATCGTATGAATGCCCCCATCATGAATTACAATGGATGGTGTCATACTCCCAGCATGACTTGCAAGGACTAGTAGCAAATCTCCAACATGACTTGCAGAAGTTGGTGATGAATTCCCACCATGACTAACAGAGGTTGGTGATGAACCTTCAACATGACTAACATAGGTTGATGATGAACCCCCAACATGACTAGGAGAGGTTGGTGATGTATGTGCAGTGTGACTAGCAATGACTAGAGTTGTGCCTGCAGCATGACTTGCAGTGGTTGATTGTTGGTCTTCAACATGACTTGCAGAGGTTGTTGACCTATCTACAACATGACTAGCATAAGTTGGTGATATAATGTCAGTATGACTTGCAGTGACTGGATTGGTGGCGGTAGTTGATTGGGAATTTGAGACCAAGGTTCCGGGAAAGACTGGTTTTGAGAAATTGCAGGCCATGAAGGGTTCTGGTATACACCATGGCCCTTCATGAAGGAAAGTATCCTCCTCCAAACCGATTCATAAAGGGTTGTAAGGGCATCGTCATCGAGGAAGTCTCTTGCGAAGAGAAAGTGACATAACAAGGGTTACTCAGGTGAGGATATATGTTTCCCCCAGACGAAGGAACTTCGTGAAGTGGGTTTCCCATACTATAAAACTGACTCCTCTCGGATGAAACACTAGAGGACAGACGAAGGTCCACCATGGGAAAAGTGTTCGTAGTAACCAACATAGTGGAAGAAGGATAGATGGACAGGATGTAATAAGTAGAATGACTGCTTATTTGAGCACTTTATCCTAGAAAAGTGAAGCTAGGATTGGATCCATAGGAAGGAAGATTCCAACCTCCTACCGTAAGAGTTGGTTGATGGATATGACTCCCACCAAACGAAAAGGGAGAATAATGTTAAGGAGCTATTATTAGGTTTCTTTTCAATTTACTATATAACAATAGCATAGGTAGGATTACTGAGAGAAACACAATCACAAGATACACAACATTTATCCTAGGAAACCCTCATGGGGGACAAAACCCAACAAAACTTCCTTAATATAGATAGTCAATGAAATGCCAAGCCATTAAACCAAAACACTAAATAATATCCAACACTGAACAATGTGTCTTTATCTTCCTTCTTCGCCCAACTACAGCTCTCCAAACTTACACACTTGATGAGCGAATGAGTGAGTGAGATAATGAGGCACTAGATTTCTTTATTTATACAAGCTGGCAAGCACTGGAAAGGTGTCTCTTCATTGGGCAAGGCCGACTTGTCTTCTTAGTGGTTAAAACCACTTTAATTAGGCATGGGGCCAACTTCTCAATTTGCATAATATATTTAGGGTTTGACCAATCCACAAAAGGGGATTTGGTCAATTACAATGCTCGACATGATCAATCCACAAAATAGGATTGAGCTAATTAATAACAACTCAATAATAATAAGAATACTCTTTGCATTTACAATATTTCAACACTCCCCCTTAACAAGAAGGATATTCTACAATAGTAGCAGGAGAGAGAGAGGGAAACAACATGAACAACATCTGGAACACTAACTGGCATATCTATATATTATCGAAATTTTTTCTCATCATCAATATCATCATCCACGGTAAGGAGTTGGAATGGCATCATCATCATCTGCATCAACATGGATTAGTATAACACTAATACATCATCATCATCAATAACAACATGAGGTTGTTACAACATCGACAATCAACATAATCATCATCATCACAACACGAAGGCTGGAGCATCATCAACATCAACACTAAGGTGGAAATATTCAGCACAAAGTTGGCATCTCATCAACATCATCACTAAGCTGGAAATATTCAGTACGAAGTTGGCATCTCATCAACATCAGCACTAAGCTGGAAATATTCAACACGAAGCTGGCATCTCATCAGCATCAGCACGAAGCTAGAAATATTCAGCACGAGGCTAACATCTCATCAACATCAACACGAAACTGGAAATCTTCAGCACGAGGTTGGCATCAACATCAACACGAAGCTGGAAATATTCAGCACAAGGTTGGCATCAACATCAACACGAAGCTGGAAATCTTCAGCACAAGGCTGGCATCACATCAACATCTTTTGGTACTCTGACAGATCCAAAGGATCTGCCCATGAATCAAAATATTCCCTAGGATATAAAATCCTAACGGAGCTACCACTACTAACCTAAGCTAGCATATACATGCACAAGTACTCTAATAACCCGTCCTTACAAACCTTCGAGATCTGTCTAGGGATGATCAATCCCCTAGGATATAAGATCCTAACTGAGCTACCCACTATTGGTCAGGATACCATAGTATCATCATCACTACTCCCCCTTTCGAGGGAGGTCCTTTCAGACTATACCAAGCTTGTCTCGAAAGTGCTCAACTTTACATGAGACAGAGGCTTGGTCAACACATCTGCAACCTGTTCATCTATGCCAACATATTGGAGATTTATAGCTCCTCTCTGCATCATATCATGAATGAAATGATACCAGATATCTATGTTCTTCGAATCATCATGGAACACATCATTTTTA
Organism: Picea engelmannii; assembly: GCA_009831015.1. NCBI lineage: Eukaryota > Viridiplantae > Streptophyta > Pinopsida > Pinales > Pinaceae > Picea > Picea engelmannii. The sequence continues at coordinate 4,243 of ML798556.1, read as the reverse complement.
TACAACTCTGGTTATCACATAGGATTATGGTGGCTTCCATCTCCAGATCAAATAGATATGTCAACAACATTCGAAGCCATATGGCTTCACAACTCGCGGAACATGCTACAATATATTCCACTTCTGTCGTGCTGGGAGAAATACTGGATTGCTTCCTACTCTGCTATGAATTCATGGATGACCCTAGACTGAAACAACATCTTGAGGTTCTCTTTCTGTCAGAGACACTTCCAGTCCAATCTGAATCGGTATAACCACTCAGTCTGAAGTCATGATCTCTAGTATAACAGAGACTAAAATCCAACGTACCCTTAAGGTATCTCATCACATATTTTCCATCATCAAGGTGAACACGTCTGGGTTCTACCAGATACTAACATAAGGCAAAACATATATCTGGCCTGGTATTCTTCAGATATATCACCGCACCAATAATCTGTCTGTACATTTTCCATTTCAATTTCATTTTCCATGGGTGTGAACATGGATTTACATTTCAAAATGTCAAACCTCTTCATTATTTTAACTACATACTTCCCTTGGTTAAGGAATATCTTCTCTGGGCCCTGTGAAACTTCAAGACCTTAGAGATAATGCATTAGGTCTTTCATCAAACTTTGTAGCAAGCTTCTTCTGCAATCTATGATGAGATTTTCTTTATCTTTTCAAGAATAAATCATCTATATATAGTAGCAACAACATAACTGGCTCATCATTCATAACATTGAAGTAAAGGTTAGAATTAGTTTTACTCTTGGTAAAGCCCAAGCTTGTTAGGAAACTATCAATTCTACCATATCGAGCTATGCGAGCTTGCTTCAACCTATACAGAGCCTTCTTCAAACTGCATATCTGAGTCTTTCTATCTTCAAGTTAAAATCAAATTTTCATATCACTTTGTACCAATCTGGTACACTTACTCAACTGCAACTCAATCTTCACAATCGTGTGCTAGCTCTATGTGCTTTCTGCAAAGCGTTATCTATCTCACTGCTTGAGAATATTTCCTCTCCTCTTTCTGTAATTGTTCCTTCTAGAACTAGGATTATGCACCTACAACTTCTTTGAAGTTGAGAATGACTGCTTCATTCTCACTATGGTTGTTGAAATCTGTGAGTAACTCCTCTATTATATCACGGCAACAACTTCATTTGAAACTGAGAGTGGATCAATAACTGATAATGAAGGTATCTCTTCTTCTTTCATGGAGGTAACTCTATCTTTTATTGTAGTCATGTCTCCATGACCCAACTAATGTACTGCATCGATTGCCACTCAATTTTAAATATGGGGATTGTTCCCCCTGCATCTCGTACTATATATGAATCATGGTTGTTCTAGTTTCTTCATGAATACTGGAACTATTTCTTCAATTACTGGAGTAGTGTCTCGTCATAGTCTTCTCCCTCTCGCTGGGAGAATCCTCTGGACACACATCAAGATTTGTACATCTGCAACATGCTTGGTCTATTAGATCAATATTTGGAAGTCAATATTGACTTCTCTTCTAGTCTCATGGAAAAAACCATATCCTAGTATTTATAACTGGCTTATTTTTCTATCACTGAAACAGGGGAATCTTCCTAGGAGATTTCATATCTCCTAGAAGTTTCTTAAGCTACGATCTAGTCTTCTCATGGAATCTGTCTCCCAGTCCTGGAAGTTGTCTCTTCATATGATCCTTTCTGAGATCAGGCTTACTCTTGATTTCTTCTGAGTATACAAGGACTTCATCACCTCTTATGGGGTATACTTGGTGTTAAATACCAAGTCTAAATATGAAAAGATGAGTTATACTTCAAACGAGTTCTGATTCCCGTCAAGGTGGCTTGATTATCCTTTGACCAAATATTTTGTGAGTTCTTGTTCTAATGTTTGGTCATCTTTGGATCCCTTTGCTCCTTACAATCAATCTTCATATGAGATACTTTGGATCTCAAAAATAGCTTCTTCTTCATCTTCTTTGGTACATGGATGTATATCGTCATGTTCACAACTTAGGTAGTCTATTTCATGTCTCATCTAATTTGTTTCCTTCTGTAACCTTCACTATAGCTTCCTCATGGTTATCACCTGTGACCTGAACCAAGGTCAACAAAACAACAGGGAAGAATAATACTCCTTGATAATAGTAATAAAACAATAGCACGAATAATCATCACAATGGCTCCTTTAGAGCTATCACTTGTGACATGCATGAAACAAAAATCAAAAGTAAGAAATACAATATGAAATGAGATCAACACTCTTCTAGTGTTGTGATCAAACATTCCTCCATGGTAACCTGGAACGAACACAAGAAGTTTCTCCTAGAGGAGATGTTAGTTGTATCTGGTAAATGATTACATTAAGAATTTATCTCAATATGCTCCCAAGTATAATGTTTTTCAAAGATTGCTACCTCAACTATAGTGTTTACTTGTAAAGGGGTAGTTATCAACTTGTCATGTGCAACTTTGAATCTTATAAACTTAATTAATCAAACCTGGAACATGGAGTCTTGTCCTCAAGAATGAGTGTGTTGTTTTTCTTCCAAGTATCCTTCACTCAAGATGACAAGTGCTTTCTTCAACCTGACTTTTGTACTAAAACAATGTGTTATCTTGACAAAAGGTTGGGTTAGAGAATAAACTCTATGATTTCAACTTTAATCAATATAATACCTTGATTTTTTTTTTTTGACCAAAGGATAGTATGGTGGTCATAACTTCAACATGCAACCTAGATCAAAATAATGTCATAACAAATAGATGCATATCAGAATAATCAAACACGGGTTGCATTATTCCACTCAATGTGTTGGATATTGAGATCCTTCTGGATCTATGGCAAGATATCCCTTCTCCTGCAAATACCCTTTAAAGCTTAGCAATTTAAACATATGTGAGTACATACCTCTGATAGCATTTGCAGGTAGTGGCACCATCTGGTAGCAGCGATAATAATTACCAACCCTTTTAAAACTTCAAGGGTTACTACAACTTGTATTGCAGCTGATACTTCAAATGATACTACAACTAATTATGAAACTGCAACTGCAACTACAACTTAGGGTTTTATAAGGAAACCCTAATTTTTCAAATTTTAAATTTTGAAATTTTGATCTAGGGACTAGATGCACTAGACCGAGGCAAATTTGTTGGAGTTGTTAGATTTCAAAAATTTCAAGTTTTTACCCCTAAAACTTGACCTACGGAAATCTGAACTGGTACTTTTGGTATTGGTTATGGTTTTCTGGTACTTCTGGTTTTCTGATTTTTTTTTTGTTTTCTAGTACCAGCCAAAACTAGGGTTTGACTTTCCGAAGTATATGACCACTGAAAATGTGCGCTCAAGGTGCCAAAGAGTTCCCTATGCTAGGGCACACTTTTCTAGATGGTTTTTAGGCTGATATTCCTCTTCAACAAAAAGCCCTAATTTTCTTGTACGACAACAATGAAGTTTTTCTTTATCCAGTGAAAGATGTTCTCTTCATCTTAGCTCTAATACCATGTTAAGTTTTTAGTTATTATTAGGTTTCTTTTCAATTTAATAAATATAAATAGCATAGGTAGGATCATTGAGAGAAACACAATCACAAGATACACAACATTTATCCTGGGAAACCCTCATGGGGGAGAAAACCCAGCAAAACTTCCTTAATATAGATAGCCAATACAATTCCAAGACAATAAACCAAAACACTAGAGAATATCCAACATTGAGCAATGCACCTCTCTCTTCCTTCTTCTCCCAACTGCATCTCTCCAAACTTGTGCACTTGATGAACAAATGAGTGAGTGAGATAATGAGGCACTAGCTTCCTTTATTTATACAAGTTGGAAAGCACTGGAAAGGTGTCTCTTCACTGGGGCAAGGTTGGCTTGTCTTCTTAGTGGTTAAAACCACTTTAATTAGTCTCGAGGTTCGACTTCTCAATTTGTATAATATATTTAAGGCTTGACCAATCCACAAAAGGGGATTTGGTCAGTTACAAAGCTCAACATGATAAATCCACAAAAGGGGATTGAGATAATTAATAATGACTCAATAATAATTAGAATACTCTTTGTAGTTACAATATTTCAACAAATGAGGAGGCATCTTGCCTCCAGACCCAAAACTAGGATTCACATAAGGCGACAAGACAGAGGATGGGAAGTGCGAAGACATGTCTAGCATACCATGAGAAAAAATATTAGAGGCCCAAGGTATTGGTTGAATATCATGATTCGATGTACCACTTGGAAATACAAAAGGATTC
>ML798555.1:467440-479701 GCA_009831015.1 Picea engelmannii | reverse complement strand
TTTCATCAAACTTTTCTTTAGTCTCACATGCCTAGTTTTGGATTAGTCAACAACCCTAACTTGAAGTAATCATAACTTTGAACCTGTAATGTATAAATCTCTGAAACTGATACACAATTTTCTTCAGTGTGTTTTATGCAATTGCTCCAAGTTTCACTACTTGGAACCTCTCAGAAAATTATTTATAGCAAAAATGACATACCTTGTTGAATTCTGTCTTATTATAGAGAGCGACCTTGTAGAGCATGCCATGTACGAAATATTTTATGAATTGATCTGAAATGGTTACAAAAAATACTACATATTGTAACCTAACCAACACATTTGTTCTCATTGAATTTGGATATGTTATGAAAAAGTTATGACATTTTTACCCAAAACACATGTTTTTGACTAGTTTCAGGACTGGCCACAAACCCTATTTTCCACAGAGTGTAACTCCCAAAATACAACGAATCAAAAGATAAATGTTTTATCACAGATACTTGGATATGTTTTCTCAATTGCATAGAAATTTCATGATATGAATCATTATAGAAAAAAAATTATAGTGAAAATGGTGAGATGACCTGTAAATAACATACCTTAGAAAGCACCATCAAAAGAATTTATCCTTCCTTGCATTTTGGCCTTCTTTTCTGCACCTTGCCTCAAAATTTTGGCTTAGATATCCTTGGTTACCTCAGACACCTATAGATATTAAATATGCTCAAGTGTGATTAAAATTAGAGAGCCATGCCTCTTATTTATACTCTCCAAGTAGCTTCCTTAAAAACATCTTCTAGGTCACTTGGCACCACTTTCCTTATTTTAGGGTTAACCCAGTTCTAATTTCTCCATTAAATTTATTATTGAAATAATTTATTTTGTATTCACTTTGAATTATAATACACTCATTTCTTCACTTTATTATTTACCTTTTAAAATCTCTTAAACCACTTTGACTACTTTGACCTTTTGGGGCTTCTAGATGACATATGAGGGTCCTCCAACTTCGTAAGGCCATAACTCTCAAACCGTGAGGAGTTATGTGACTTTCCACATACCACCAGAAATGGCATGACATGTAATATCCATATATAATAGTATTATCTGAAAATATATCATAACTCATACTGTTATCCATCAAGCAAGCTTGGGTCCATTACCCAAATCTAGGGTCTCCAACTTCTCATGGCCATAAATCTCTAACCGTGAGGAGTTATGTGACGTTCTACATACCACCGGAAATGGCATGACAAGCACTATCCATCTAGGATAGTTTCCCTAAAAAATTCACTGTCCTTCATCTCATTATTCCAAAATTAAGCATGGATTCTCTTACTCCACAAAGCGTCTTCTCGTGAGGGCTTTCACCATAAGGGGACCACTTTGGAGTTCATCCATATTTACTTCTTATCAACCATGAAAAAACAATAATAAGTCATATTTACATCAAACAATATTGTTTCCATTACCCAAACCTTTGTGCTACGGGGCTTTCTTCAAGGGTTGACATTAATGACAACCATCCTTAATCAACAGTATTAACGTGTCAAATATTGTACACTCTTTGGTGGATAAGAATCTATTAGTCCTAGACTAAAGCGGGTTCCGATGATCTATTTTTGGGATAGCATTGTGAATGTTTGTCAAGATTTTTCGATAACGGGCCTGGGTGCCATTGATTCCCTTTTGTCGGAAGATTATTTCCATATTGATTATAGTGGTAAATATTTTCCTAGAATTTCTCCTACATAAAGAGGTTTTTACATTACTAGCGGCAAGTAGCCCATGTCTCTAATAAGAATTATGGGTCGGTGATTGAATGAGTACTAAGTAGTGGTTCTTTTCTAGAAATTCTTCATGCAAACTACTCTCAATCTAGAAAAGGATTTTGGGCTTGTTATCACACTAAATTTCCTTGGGTTTTTTAGTTAGTTTTAATCCTTTTTAAGCCTTAGATTTTAATTTTTTAATTTTCATCCCTTTAAAGTTATGTTTGTTAGGTCCCCTAGATAAATAAACTTTCGAGTCATAGCTCATGTTTGATCCTCAAATTGATTTTTTGGACTTAAACCCTTGTTAGTTCATGACTTAAAGTTTTGGACCCCTTCATGATGTGTCATTAGGATCGATCCCTCCCCTCCCATGACTAGACTGATGAGACACACCATTCTCCTCACTCATGACCTCGTGAGCATGCCTCGTTGTCCTTGCTTACTTGTCCAATCATTTTTCAAACTAGAGCATTCCTCACTCATCAGGTGGTTCTGTAGCGCCTTACCCACTCATTAAGTGGTTTCGTAGTGCCTTACCCGTTCATCATGATCTCCACCACGAGTTATGATTACCACGACCGATATCATGTTCCTTGTTTTTAGTGCCAGAAGTCAATTAAAGGATTCCTTCAAGATCTTGCATTTACGAGCCCTGGTAACGGTTTATATTTTTGAAAAACTCAATAGTGTTGCGCTGCGCAAATTCACAAGTTCTGATTAGGCGACAACAATGTGACTAGATATGATGCTGTGGTAGATCCAGAGACCAGAAAGTTCGTGACTTCACCCTGATATTTAGCCGAAGATTCAAACATGTGTTTACTCCACAGGTATCCTGTGTTACCTCATTTGCACATAAATTTTCATAGAGAATTAACACTCAGAGTTTGGATTATTGGGCTTGCAAATTGTGAGACTTTTCCTCACACCCTATTCTCTTTTCCTCTCATTTCAAACCTATGAACTTGACACCTGTAAGCCAAAGTCTGTAACACCTATCCGCCATAGCCATTGAGCTTACAGTTTATCCTTTGCAGACACATCACACTACACAAAGGCACTTCTTAACCATACGGTGTATCCCCTGCTTCCTTTGTTATTCGAGTTGAGTGTGTTTTCCCAGTTTCAAAAGGAAAATTACAGGAGTACCCTCTCATTGTTTAAACCTTCAGTTCCTGTACAAATCTAAGGATGTGGATTCTAGCCTTTTCCACTCTGGATTGATCAGAATGTTGGTCTCTGAGGAATTGGGTAAGAAATATATTTCATGGGAGCATTTTATTGTTACTTCTCATTTCAAGTTGGATCTAACATCAACTCCTCAATCACAAAATTCAAGTCCTTTATCACCCACCAGTGTTATTAAAGCAGGGACCAGTAGGAAGAGAAAGGGAAGAGCCCATGTTCAGGTTTCAAAGGTCAGCAAGCAAGTCACAGGAGCTGAGGAGGAAGCTTGTCCTTCCCCACAAAGAGATTTTTCACCACCTCCTCCACCAGGATTAGAAGAAGTTCCTTCTTCTACCAAAGCTACATCCAAGAAAGGGAAGAAGCTACTCTTCCACTCTTCTCCTCCAAAAATAAAAATCAAGGGTAAAAGACCTTTCACAAGGTCAGCAATTCCTAGGGAAGTTGTTGAAGAGCAATCTCTACTTGAGATCCCTGTACAAAAGAAGAAGGGTAAAGGCATTGGAAAGCTTGCGGAAAGAAAAGAGGAAACCCCTATGCAAAAGAAGAAAGATAAAAGCAAAACCACCAAGAAGCCTGATGAAGTAGACAAGGAACTTCCCATGCAGGTGGAAGAGGAGACTGAGAAAAAACCTATTGAGACTGTGCATGTCACTTCTCCTCCTGACAGTCAGACTTTGAAAAGATTGATCAAGCGGCTTAGGGATGCTAGGAAGGAGGTAGCTCATCTTAAAGAAGAAGATATGATTCACAGGGATCAGATGAAAGATCTCATGGATGGCTACACACATACCCTTGACCTGGCAAGGTTTGCAGCAAGGAAGGCCCAACCCCTTCATAGGCAGCTCCAAAACCTTTATAGGTAGAATAGAGGTTTTCAATCCCAGAACAGGAAACTCAAGGCAGAATTGCAACATTTTTTAGATGAAGTAGCTCAAAGAAACTTGCAGGTATTGGTTGAAGCTGCTATTGAGAAAGAGACATCAACAGTCAAGGAGAGCATAGCCCAAGTCAAGAAGTCTGTCATTGCTAAGAAGAAGAAGCCTGTTGTGCCAAATGAAGATCCTCCTTCTACCACAAAGAGTGTGAGGTTAAGTGTCAAGGTAAAAAAATAGTTGGTGAAAGGTGAGCCCCATTTTTTAGGATTTTTTCTTTTTGAGAGGGTAAACTGTTTTTCAAATGTTACCTCTACCATCTATACGGGATTCTAAGCGTTTAATTATCATAGTTTTGGGATTTTTTCAAAGTGATAACTCCCTCAGTGGTAAAATGCACTACCTACAGTACTTCCAAGTCACCTAAGTATAATGGGTTTGACATTATGCAAGGCCACTATTTTCTCTGCACATGTTCAAGATTGGAGGCACTGCATTTTTTGACAGTGCTACCTAAACCTGGACACAGACACAGCATAAGTGGCACTACCTACAGGCACTACCTAATATTTGGAAGAGAATAAACCTGCACACAGGTGCAACACAATGGCGCTACGTAAAGGTGCTACCTAATATTTCATAGAGAACAGAACATGCACACAGGCGCAACACAGTGGCACTACGTAAAGGAACTACCTAATATTTCCCAGAGAACAAAGGTTTGCACACATATGCAACACAGTGGCGCTACCTAAATGCGCTACCTTTTCTACTTGCCCAGTTGTGAAGTACGCTACTCAGACTACTACCTAAAGAAGCTACCAACAGACACCAGGGATTCAGGAGGACTAAGCTAACAACTTTTGGATAGCTGATGATGGAGAAGATTGTAGAAACAAAAGCTAGCATCATGAGGACAACCACATGGTTTTGAAAGACGCATGGAAAACAAGGAGTTGTGCAGCAAGAAGGAATCAAGTCATCTTGAAGATTGGTTGGATTAGTTACCAACAGTTTCCTATTTTATAGCATAGGTTGTTATCTAAGTTGTTAGATCAAATCAATTTTTAGATATTTTCAAGGGAAGGAGGCCAGCTCGTACCTCCAGTTGTCGCCTCCCTTTTGTTATAAATAGATAGATCAAATGATTTAGTTGGTTCGAATGGTTGAGATGAAGCTCCCTAATTGTAATGTTTTGATAAAGTGACTGTGAACTGGTTATGTGTTGGACTTAAGACTTTTTGGTTAATAGAAATCAACTTCTCTTTCAACTTATATGCTTCCGATGTTAAATGTTCATGCTTTGAATGATTCAAATGAATGTTTGTGGTGATGTTATGGTGTATGTTTGATCATTATATTATCATGATGTTTATTTAGCTTCCTTAGTTTCCGAGTTCAAGAAGATCTTGTGTTAAGAAACTTTCTTCCTTAGGCTTTTGTAGACCTGATGTTTACAACAGCCCCTACATTCCTCTCATTCAAGTCTTCCCTCTATTCATACTCACTCCCAATTACTGATTGAAGTTAGCCAAGACCTTGATTACTGGCTGACTCGTAGATCGCTTCTTTGGCGGAGCCATCCAATGGTGTAGGGTTGTGGGTGCAACATTTTTGGCGGGCTAGCTGCTTGAAGACCTACACTGAGATGATTTTCTTCTAGATACCACTATCAATGATGAAGTGCATTGAGGTTCCTTTCACCGATATCTGTGAATGAAAGAGGCGCTCGCCTTCCTATGGCTTGTTTGGTTCACTGGGTTGGATCTTGGTGGTAGAAATAGTGGCACTTGGTTCCGCATCCATGATCTGTCTCCCCCTTTATGGTTCAGACTCAGATTCAGACCCCGCATCTAATTAAGATGCTCTCACCTCAGCCACCAATGATTTCTTTGAGAAGAAATCAAAATTTTTATGCCAGGGGCTCTTATGGAAGTCGCACCACTTCCTGGTATCTTTTCGGTGTCCTTCTTTGCTTGCGGTTTCGACTAGTTGTCATGAGGTTGTCGATCTTTTCTCTTTCCTTTGTTATACAGGTTGGGGCTACCCTTTCCCTACTTTTGTTGTGAGGTGTTCCCATGCCCAAATTGTCACATCTTTTGTTTAAGATTATGCTCGATTTTGATGGCATATCGATAGGTCGCGCTCGATATGTTGTGCCCAAGGATGAGATGTCCATAAACTCCATTTTGTCTTAGATGTATCTATGTAGACCACCACGATACTTGAGCACCATATGTCACTTAGAATATTTTATACCCAACTTGGTGCACAAGGTATGGAAGATATTTGTGAACTCTGGCACAACTTGGTCTCTTTCTTCCCATAGTGTAGTCCATTTTGTATACAGGTCGTCATAAATTCTGACATGGTAGTATTGTTCCTTAATAGAATCCCTAAAGGACTCCCAAGTGACCATGACTATAAATAATGAGGGTTCCTATGTTTCCATCTTATCACACAGAGTCTCCCACCAATATTTGACATGGGGAACGACTTGGAGGAGCACAAAAGTAATATTTTCTCTATTAAAAAATTTATGGACAGAAAAATATCCTTCTAGCAGATTCAACCATTTGTCTACAACGTCTTCATCTATTTAACCTTCAAATATAGGAATATCAAAGTTGATTTGTACCTTAAAGGTGGCGGCGCCTCCACTTGAGGAATATGTGTCACCTATTGGTAGTCGCAGAAGGATTTGAGCAAAACTATCCATCATCGCATTCCTTTGTTGCATGAGGGATTCCTCGAGAAATATTTCGAAAGGATCTCCTGACCCTTTGTCTTTATTTTCTCCTGCCATGAGAGGTCACTTTGGCGAGCAAGAGATTTTGTCCTCAATAGAAACAAGATCGAGACCCAACTCTTTGTACCCTAACCTCGTTGGGGACATGCATTAAGAACGACAAGGAGCAGACTGTTCTTATACAACTGATCTGGATTTTATGAGAAGAATGAAATGAATACAGATTATTATTATTATTAACACAAAAAACAAAAAGAACAATAATATAGATACAGTAAAACTGGCTTCTATTCAATAAGGAGATATGTTGAAACTGTAAAATGCAAACTAAAACAAGCTTGCTAGAATGGTGGTGGTTTATCTCAGAGAAGAGATGTGACAGTCGCACTCATTCGCAAGAAGATTGTTACAATGAGGCTCTCCAAGTCTTTTTACAATAAACAGGAATTCCAAAACCTTAGACATCCAAAACCCTAACCCCAGGAGATGAAGCGCCAAAAGTCATGTGGGCCCCGTTGGAGTAAGTTAGTACATCAACTTCCCAGGGTCGTAACTTTTGCATACGATCTCCGTTTTAGGGGAACGATAGCCTGTTTGAAATATCTATCTAAGGACTACACATGTTTCTGTCAGACTCTAACTCTGTGTACAGTCTAACTGTGGCGAGCCCTAAAAATGTTGTTTGGGCCTCAAAACGACCCCGAAAGTTTGGGACCCGAAAAATAGAAAAAAAACTGCCAAAATGAGCCAGATGGAATAGGTGGGAGGCCACTGACATCCATATGGATCAGTCAGTGTTCCACTTTTCTCTTATTTTTTGTTTATTTCTATAGCATGGATTGTATGTTGTTGGTGGTTGTATTGATTCTTCTTGTCAACTTCAAACTATGAAGATGTTAAATGCATTGCATTTGTGGGCATGTCTTGTTGAACTATCGCAAGAATTTGCATTGATCTTGAGATTCCTTAAAATATAGTGTTTGTGGTGTTTCTTGAAATAGGAGGCTATGCTTGTCACTTTGAAAATCATTGACTTGCAAATGAGATGGGTGATGTAAAGTTTCTTCATTTCAATTATATACTTTCATTTGAGTTAGTTGATTTTTTTAGTTTTAACATAGTTACCAACTTGATGAGAACCCTTTAGAGTTCTCATTTTTGTAGAGGTTTAATTTGGTGGCTATTTTTATCCCCATTTGAAAAAGTGGTGGTACTAGTAGTAGCATTTTATTTTCAGGGTTAAAATTACAAAATTTTGCAACCATGATCTATAAAGTTGCAAAAATAAACCTTAAAATTGACTCCCAAATCAAAAAGTGGTTCTCCCAACATCACCATTTTTTTCGAGGTTAAAATTACAACTTGTTTGAAATCACACTCCCCATCCTCCCCTCCCATTGGTTCCCATGGGACCGCTACTCCCTTGGAATGGTGGTCATGTGGGAGTTGATTGGGGGGGCTCCCTTTCTCCCCTCCCATCGACACCCATTGGGATACTGCTACAAGGGAGCAATGAGAGGCGAGGGAGGGAGCCTACCCCTAAAATATATTTTTAATTTTCAAATATTTTTTAATTTTAAATTAATTCTTTTTAATTCTTTTCTTAAATTTATAAAATTAAATTATATACATACATATATATATATATATATATATAATGTCCACATGCACACACAAACACCTATATATATATTTTTTAAAAACATGTTTTTCCCCTTGTTTTTGGGTTTTTCTCTATATATATGTTTTTTATTTTTATTTATTTTTTAATTTTTATGATTTTGGTTACAATAATGTTGGATTTTTTAGACCATGGTTTAATTAATGTCACAATTTTAATCTTGAAACATAAAATGAATGTGCTACTCGTAGCACTGCATTTCGATTCGAAGGGTGATTTTGAGCTTTTGGTTTGCAACATTACTAGTTGTCAAGGCCATGGTTTCAAACAACTTGTATTGATAACCCCATAAGATGCAGGTGCTACTACTAGCACCAATGTTCGTTTCAAGGGTCAATTTTAAGGTTTTTGTTTGGAAAGGCACTGGTTGTAAAGGCCATAATTTCAAACAAGTAGTGATTTTAACCCTAAAAAAAGGGGTGATGTTAAGAGCACCACATTTTGATTCGAGAGTTGATTTTAAGGTTCTCGTTTGCAATTTTACAGGGATTTAAGGCCATGGTGGTAAAATGTTGTAATTCTAATCTAAAAAAAAAGAGGGTGATTTTGGGAGAACCACTTTTTTATTTGGGGATTGATTTTAGTGTTTTTTACTCACATTTATGGGTATTTAGGGATATAGTTCTTGTTTTGAGGTTACATTTCTCATCAAGTTGGTAACTCTTCTTTTTCCATGCTTTCTCTTACACTAATTGAAATTTCCTATAAGGAAAATAATGAACGATTCATAATTAGATATCAAGTTTCTTGATATCACATTTCATATCTTCCTTATAACCATAACACCTTCCTTTTCTATTTTTCCAAGATTTCAGTGTAAGGCTTGTCCTTTTTTGGCTTTGGTAGACATGCCATTTTATCACATGAAGTTACAATGGATATGATTTTTTCCCCATTGCCAAGTGTTTCTTCATTACTATTGGTTTGAACAAGTAACTATTGAAGAATAACTTGATGAATATGGCCATGATATCTTTGGTATTTCCATTGTACCCATATTCCTTCAACTTCTCGGTATGTATGTCGATAAGTTGTTTGGTATCTTCTTGGAATGTAGTAACATTGATTTTTATTGTTTGTGATGCTGAAATGGAAAATGTACATGTATTCACATTCAAATAAATTTTGATTGCACCTTTCAGAATTCAAAATAACATCCTCAATAGGCAGGCCAAAACCCTTGCTACATTTGGCGGGAACCCCTCTCTCACTAAATCCATTTCCTTTGAGAATCAACATCCTTAGCATGGATTAACACCTTTTCTTGCTAGTTCACACACCCTTCCTTCCCATGTAATTATATTTCCTTACCCCATACTAATTATTTCTTAATTGTGCATGCTAGTGTACCACTCATGCTTCTAATGCTTCATCATATTAGTAAGGGAAGGAGTTCTCTCTTTGCCCCTACTCCATCTTGTGTGGGATTAGCTAGCTTGGGGCTAATATTAACCTTTAGCTCATTGGGTGCTAACATTCATCTTTCCTAGCTTGTTTGAACCTTACACCTTGACCTTTAGCTAGTATATACATTTCATGCTTCACAAGTTCCTTTTTCACTTTTAGTCTTTAAATGTAAGAAGGCATGTAATGTACCAACATTTTTTTTTGTAAGTAAGAATTTTATATTATATGTAGTGCCTGCTAGAGCTGAATAAAGGTTCCAAAATACAAAATGAAATTGGTTGTAGTTACTGGACTGCCCCAATAGAGGGGAAACCAGTCCAGCCAGCCTCCAATTCACCAGTCTTAGACAGTTGCTGACTCATAAAACAAACAAAGTTCATACTAAATGCCACCTAGCCTAGGAGCCTAAAGAAACTGGATGCACAGCAATAGAGAGCTAGACACCTGGCGAAAATCCTAACCACACGGCTCTGAGGTCCTCTGCCCATGGTTCTGCCTCGGTGTTGATTGGCTGGTCGTCCCCGCGTTTCTCCTTTCGCTCCTCACGCTCCTTGTTCTCAGTTGGGCCTCTATGTTCTGCTTCCTTCTGCCTCGCTGCTGCCTGTCGCAGCATGCCATCCATCTCAGTGTCAATTGCCTCCCCCGGAGTAGTGCCAGTGTGGTCCAAGGAGAGCTCTGTTTGCATGGTCGAGAGGATTTGTAGAAAGGTGGCAACATTGTCTTCTGTGGCTTGCAAACGAAACTTGAGGTCCGCCACCTCCCTCCTGAGCTCGAAGACTAAATCATACAGGATGCCCAGTCTTTCTCTGAAGTGCTCGCTGTCGAGGTGGGCCGCATGGTGGAGACGCAGTCGTTTGGCTTCTCCAAAATCCCGTGGTGCACTTCTCCAGGTACTCGAGGATCCAGGGAAGGACATGGTCGCAAAGAATTGCATCCGAGGGTCCTGAGGACAGCGTTGAATCATAGGAGACCCACGGGGGATAGTGGCCATGGCATGTAGGAGCGAAGACTGCGAAGGTGGCTGGGTGGCCGCAGTTCGAAGATGTACAGTCTGCACAAGAGGTGGGGTGGCGCTTGGGGACAAAGTTGGGGGGTGGGCGGAGGAGCCTGTCATCGGGGAGGTTGAGGGCGAGAGAGGAGGTCTGTGGGGCTTCCAGGGTGAGCCCCACTTGGGCTTCCCCCTAATTCTTTCTTTCATGGGTGCAGGTGAACAGGTTTGGGCCGGAAGGAACCAGAGATGCAGATAAGCAGTGGAAAAAGTTTCTGAGCGTGCCTGGTTATGCTTGCGACGTGAAGGGAGGAGCCCTTCCGAGCGCAAACAAGGTGGAATACCAAATACAATGAGCCAAGCCATAATACAGATTGCGGAGGAGCAAAGGGTGGCATTAATGCCCCTGACCTCGACCATCATGGCGAATTTAAACGCCTTAACTCTCCCGGGACGGCATTGTCTTGCTGCACGGGCCGGTCACGTGGCTCCGTGTTACCTTGCACCATGTCCGGTCCCATTCCTTGCCACGGGGAGTCCACTAACACCCCATCCGGGGATGTAATGTACCAACATTTGTCTATATTCATAGAAGAAATAGTTTCCTCAACCAAAATGAATGCATCTTTGGACCTATGTCAATGCCCTACATTTCGTTGTCAACCAAATGCTTTCAAATAGAAGGG
Organism: Picea engelmannii; assembly: GCA_009831015.1. Lineage (NCBI taxonomy): Eukaryota > Viridiplantae > Streptophyta > Pinopsida > Pinales > Pinaceae > Picea > Picea engelmannii. The sequence continues at coordinate 468,370 of ML798555.1, read as the reverse complement.
TGCCATTTTGAAGCACCATATGTAGATAATGAGTGACAATGGAGATATGTTCTTGAGTTATCAAACCAAACTTTCAAATATTGTGATTCTTATGATGGAGAATTGATGGAAAGTTGGGATGTGAAGGTTGTAGTAAATGATATGTTATTAAAGTTAGTTATTTTTCCAACCTTAATAGATATTATTCAAAATCTATTTGAGATAAAATATTTTTATAGATTATATTTATTGCAAATTCCCCCCATAACATTATCTTTAAACTATAATCAGACATTCATTTTAGTTGAAGGGTTCTCTTTTGTGTCTCTACTCCATATTTTCTCATGATGGTTATTAAAGGGATAATGGATATAACAAATACAATAATATGAACTACAAAGTTTGTGAATAAATCCAATAATTCATTAATAGGATTGGCCATGAAGTTGTGGCCTTTCTATTGAATGTGCATCCTTGACACAAGATTCTATGGTCAAGGTAATATCTAGATTTATTTTCCAATCATTTTTTAAATGACTGAATTCTTTTTTTGCAAGCTTGATGAACACTTTTGAGATTATGTAAAATTTACCGATGTCTATGGAAAGATTAAAGTGTGTTTCTTGGATGTTGAAGCATGTAATACATATATCACTACCTTCCATGTCAATAACATCAAAGATAAAGACATGGATAGGTCTCTTGGCATTGATGAAGGTGCATAGATCAGTATGTTAAAGTACTCTGACTTTCATTGTCAATTTATTTAGGTATGGATTCACAAATTTAATAAGAATAAAATTTGGGGGTTTTTCATTTATTTCTAATGTTTGTATTCTAGAATCACTTACATCTTTGATCAATGTTGGGTCAACAATAATGTCTAATGTCAAAGTGTTCACTTGTATTTCATAAACTATAAGAACCCTGCAAAAATGTAAAAACAATGTA
>ML798555.1:424108-439346 GCA_009831015.1 Picea engelmannii | reverse complement strand
GGGGGGAGGGGGGGGCCGGGAGGGGTGTCTAAGTAGGCAAGGGAAGGATCAGTAGTCATATAGGCAGGGGGACTTAGATGCAACTCACCATCTTCAGAGGGTTCATTCCAGGACTTACCAGGACAATCTCGACGAAGATGACCAATCTTGCGGTACCGGTTGCAGCGGAAAGGGAGTCCAAGATAATCCAGATTCTGTATCAGTTTTCTCCCACGCCATTCAATCTCTAGAACTTTTGGCAGCCCAGCAGTTATGTCCATCTCGACCAACACCCTTCCCATTCTCCTCAAAGAGCCAGTGAGAGAAAGAGAGTCAAAGTCTATGAATCTGCCCAGGGAGTCTCCTATCGCTCGAAAGGCATCTTCGTTCCAAAGGTGAAGAGGAAGACCCGGGAGTAAAACCCACAGATGTCTGTTTTGGAAATAGTCGGTATCTGGGTTGAAAGACATACGCTAGCATTTAAGCATGAGGTTGCTTCCTCCAAAGACCCATAAGGAAGATAGTAACAGAGAGGCGTCTTCGGGAGAGCTGCAGGTGAAGCAGAGCCATCCCTTTTTAAGATACAGGACCTCCGGGCAGTAGCTAAGGATCGGAAGCCACCTGAGTTTTATCCAGTCCTTCAATGAAATTTGGCTCAAGATTTTATAAGAAATATGCCCAACGAGTGCACAGATGGACATCTTGCAGAGGTTCTCTAGTGCCACCCCATCGCCAAGCACAAGTCTCTTGATTCCTTTGTTTTCTTTCCATGCCTTGTGTTTAAAAGAGTCCGCTTGGTGAGTGGATGAAGGAATCTTAGTAGAAATCAGGGGACTACAAGGGGGCCTATCAGAAGCCGGTGGAGCTCTCTGGGAAGGAGTAATAGTCAGTGTAGAGGGGCCAGTCCCTGCAAGGAACTTGTCGGGATCAGTAAGACAGTTTGAACGAGGCTTGGGGGAAAGCGTCGGGGTCCTTTTTTCCAGGGAGTCTATTTTTTTCAAATAATCCCGCCTGTTTCCAAAGGAGCTCATCTGCAGGAGGCATAAGAGAAGTGGACAAGGGGTCCATTAAAAAAGGTTTGGGGACCACCCCAGGTCCACTGACCAGAACAGAGCAGAAGACTAAAGGAAAAAGAGGCCAGTACAAAGAAGCAAAAAGGTGCAAAATCGGGGGAAAAGCTGAAACGATCAGTAGAAACACGGGTTTTGAAACAAAGGGCCAATCCCTGTTAGGACAAGAAGACAAGAAACTAGACCGTAAGGAGGCTAACCGAAAGGAACCACGTTAGAAAAAACCAGATCCTATCAGGAGAAGAAGACAAGAGGCGAAAAACAAGGACAAAAGAACAGACAGAAAGCATCACAGTCGGAGGGCAAGGGAGCCGGTTAAGAGTCGCAGTCAAAGAAGGGGAACTAGCGAGTCGGGAGTTCTGCTACCGAGGGGTTATCAGGATCTAAGAGGCCTGGTTCTTGGTTCGACTCCATGGCCAGTTGTTAGTGTGCATCGTCTCAGTAGGCCCAGACTTGTGATCAATTGAAAGATTTACCGCCACTGGAGTGCCATATACGTCAATATTAAAATATGTTTTCAAAACTGAATTGGAAGATATGTTTTTTTAAAGTTGACGAATCATTTCTGGAATATCTCGGAATAAAATTCGAAGACTTGTACTTCAAGGCAAGTTTCCAGATTAACAAAGTTTGATGAACTAATTTTTTATTAACCATTTTATGTTATAATTTTTGTAGAGATGGACATTATTAAGAACACCTTTTTTTATAATGTTAAATATGTAAAACTTTACATATGTATAATTATAATATACAGATATTATATATTATATTATTTTATATTTATGCAGATAACAATTAAAAGTTAAAATTAATTTTTAATAATAAAATTGTGTATGATGTGAATGTTGAAATGAGTGACAATGTTATTATATTAATTAAAAAATAAATTTCGAAATCAATTTTCAATGTTAAAATGAGGGATAAATGTTATTATATTAATTAAAATTTATATTTCAAAATCAATTTTGGGATTGACAAAGTTTTAGATTAAAGGAAGAATATTAATGTGGAATGAAGTCTCAACATAAGGATATGTCCTTGTGAGGTCAAATAGATAACAATCACAAATAAAAAACAATCAGTAAAGAGTGACAATGAACGTAAAGAGTGACAATGAAAGGGGTAACAAAATTTGTATGAATGTGAGGAACCATGTATTGCCTTATATTAAATTATCATTCACATGTCCCACCTTGATGATAGTGTCAAGTTTTTGAGATTAAAGATTTTGTATGTTTCTTTAACAATATTCTCAATTATATCTATTAAATCATCTTTGTACTACATTTCCAATGAAATTAGTGAAATCAATACCTTAATATATGTGTTTCTTCTTAAAAAGTTACAAGTTCAAATCTAAAGGGGGGTAAGGTATGTATATCTCATAATCTCTCCGTGGAGGGAATTCCTTACTCTACAAACAAGGAGTCGCATACACTAATTTAATGTCTAACTTAATGATAACCTTAAAATTAGATTATTATTATTATATTAACTTTTAATGCAATAATATACAAGATAAAATTAACTTCTATCTTCAATTTTAGATATATCAACATACATCCATCTTATAAAATTAACTTCTATCTTCAAATTTTAAATATATCAATACACATCTATCTTAATTTTGAATATATCAATACACATCCATCTTAATTCAAGATAAAAGATGGATGTGTATTGATATATAATAATAAAAACAACAACAACAACAATAATAATAATAATAATCCATTTTTAAGGTCATGTTCAAACCAGACAACAAATTGGTGTAAGGGGCCCCCTTGTTTGTAATGTGAACAAGTCTAATGTAAGAAAACTTAACAAAAGCTTATGCTTCTAGAAAGATCTTCCTATAGAATGTTCTTTAGAAGATAGAATTAATATAAATATGAGTAGAAGACATGAGAAAGTATTGTCTTGAGAATTATTGTAATAGAGCTCTTCTCTGCTCAAGGTCTCCCCCTCAAAGAGGCAAGTGAACTTGGATTCGTATCAATAAAGGTATCATTGTTGGTGGTGTTGTTCTCTTTATTTTTTTGTTTCGCTGGTATTTATCATAATGCTTTTGTTTCTTCTTTATAAAATATATCTGGTACCTTACACCAAGCTCTTTAGCAAGATCGATTTGAAGTCAGGATATCACCAAGTTCTGATAGAATCAACCGATGTATGGAAGATAGCCTTCAAATCTAAAGAAGGCCTCTTTGAGTGGTTGGTCATTCCTTTTGGCTTCACTAATGCTCCAGTGACATTCATGAGGATGATGGATGATATCTTGCATCTATTCACAAAATATTTTTTGGTGGTCTATTTCGATGACATCCTCATCTTTAGTCGGACTTAGGCAAAGCACCTGTAGCACATTCAGTAGGTCCTTAGCACCCTATGGAAACACAAGTTACAAACTAACCTAGATAAATGCTCATTCGACATGCAAAGAATCCAATAATTAGGATACATCATGGATGCATATGGGGTTCATGTGAACCCAACCAAGATCCAAGTCATTCTCGATTGGCTAGCCCTAATGACTCTGACAAAGATTTGCAACTTCTTGGGCCTTGCCAAATTCTATCGTAGGTTCGTGTTGGGTTTCTCTCATATAGCTTGGCCCTTAAGTCAATTGACCAAAGGGGGACATAAGGCCAAGTTTTCCTATTGTGAATCATAGTAGAAAACATTCTAGGATCTGAAAGACCGCCTCTATTATGCACCAATCCTCGCATTTCCAGATCTACAACAATTCTTCGATATAGAGACAAATGTCTTTGACTATGTTATCAGTGTTGTCCTCACTCATCAGGGACATCCAATTACCTATCATAGTGAAACATTTTTTGATGTTGTTTGCATGTATCCCACCTATGATAAAGATATGTACTCCATTATGAAGGCATGACGAAAGTGGAAGAAACACATTTTGGGTAGGGAAATGGTCATCAAAATTTATCACAAGCCTCTGCAATTCATGCAAACATAAGTAAATCTATTGAATAACTTTAATCATAAATGGTCCACAAACCTGCAACAATTCCACCTGAATATTAAGTATAAGAAGGGCAACACCAATTGTGTTGTTAACTATCTCAATCGGCCCGCGGTTATGTCCCTCACCACAATTCTTAACTCCCATGGGCATGGGACCTCTTGGTGTCCACATTTATACAATAATGACTCTAACTTTGCTACTACTTATCAAACCTTGAGTGCTAGGAAACAATTTCTAGACTTCCACATCTATGATGTGGTCTTATGCTATCTTAGACATATTTTTGTTCCTTCAAGAGAGTGTGCAAAGATAATTTTGGGGGCACAATATTGTTAGTTGGCAGGGAACTTCGAGGTGGAGAAGACAATAGTAGTACTTTAGAATCATTCCCACTTGTCCAAGCTTTGACATGATGTCGACCAATACTTTAGGTCACACACTTCTTGTGCCATCACTAAGTTATCCATCAAGAATCACAGGTTGTACACTCCTCTTCCTGCACCAGACAATCCCTGAGAGTATATCTTCATGGATTACATGTCAAGGTTTACCTCCACCAAACATGGTCACGATTGTTTTTTTGTGGTTGTCGATCAATTATCTAAGATGGCCATTTTGACACCTTATAAAAGAGTATCACAACCAAGTCCACTGCTATACTCTTCTTTAAACATGTGTGGGTTAAATTTGGGCTACTACAGACTATTATTTCAGATAGGGAGAGTAGGTTCCTCAACACCTTTTGGTCCATCGTATGGTCTCTAATGGACACCAAGTTGATCAAATCAACTTCCTTTCATCCCCAAACAAATGGAGAAACAAAGGTGGTCAATAGAATGATTGTGCATATCCTGTGCATGTACAACTCCAAGAATCCACGTACATGGGTGAGATCCTCCCATATGTTCAACATAGTTATAACAAAACCCTCCACAACTCTATTGGCGACAATTGTTTTCATGTGTGCTTAGGGATCTAGCCATTGGGCCCCATTAATGTAGCTCTGCCTATTCCATCTTCCTTGATGGAGTCCTCCCATGCTCAGACTAATGCAAATAGAGTAGCCAAATTCATTGAATGGATCCAACACCTCCAACAATAGGTTCATGATATCTTGGAGAAGGCCAATGCCAATTATAAGGACCGACATGACCAACATCAGGTTCCTCACAAGTTTTAGGTTGGTGGCAATGTGTGGTTTCATTTGTAGAAAGAGTGACTCACATGCCCCCACAAGAAGCTTATACCATTCTGATGCGAGCCTTACACCATCACCAAGGCTATGGGTGAAAATGCTTTTGAATTGATTATTACTCATTTCCTTGACTTGCACCTAGTATTTAATGTGGAGCTACTTTGACCTAGTATTTTTCACCTATGTTAGGCACCTCGAAGGTGGTTGAGAAATTGGACCCTAAAAAACTCAATCCCAAATGCATTGCACAATCTCCACCGGATTGGATCATGGACACAAGATGAATTTTACCCACCAATAGAACATACAACTCTATCAGGTTGTCAAAGCATGACATCTACTTCAGCAAGGCAAGTGGCTCACCAAGATTCATATTTAGCAAACGTTTCCCCATCTCTTGAGGTAACTTGATGCAATGGGGAAAATTGCTTCCTAAGGGAGGAGTACTTATGCAGGTGGATATTGGTGGCCACCCACCTCTTCCAGTGACTCATCGTAGTTCTCCATCTTGACAATTTTTGTTATGATTTTTGGGTCATAAACTTTCGGGGCCGTTTTGATGCCATAAACAAAGTTTTTTGGCCATTTAGGTTCCTAGGGTTGCTATTGCATGTCAAGGCCCTACCAATAACTATACTTATCAATTATATTTTTCCAAAAAAGTACTAAATATCCCAAATGGAGATTGTATGCAAAAGATGCACCCTCAGGAAATTGACTCATCAACTAACCACCTCGGGGCCCACAAAACTTTTGGCACTTCACCTCCTAGGGTTAGGGTTTTTGAAATTTAGGGTTCTTGATTTATGTTAAAAGAATATTCTTTCATCCCATTGTATTATCTTTTTGTGAATGAGCCGACGTCTCTTTATCTTCGACGATAAGCTACCACCATTATAGTTAGTTTGTGTTCTATGATATTCTCCTATTTTATTCATTAAATGAAACTATTGGGTTTTGTCTATATCTCATTTCATTCTCAATATAATTTGAATCAATTAGTGTCATGTTAGAGAAGTTTGGAATGTTTTGAAACCCACTAGTTCCATGAGGATATTTAAACTAATTTAGTCTTTCCAAGAAGTCTATTATTGTGGAGTAAAATGCACATAAATTTGGAAGGAAAAAATAACCATAGAATTCTCCCCCTTTCTCCAAATAAAAAGTACATTATGTTTCTTTCTTAGTACAATGGTTGTTTGCAACTTTCAAACTTCTTATGGGGGTGTTTGTTTGGATGTCTTAGGGAAAATTGGTCTTATGGTTTGGAATTTTTGTCAAAGATAATGATGCTCCTCAGTACATATGTAGTAGGTGGTGGGAGAATCTACCAAGTAAGTAGATGATGGTAGTGCAAGCAATAACTTTGCTTTGTATTGAGTGTTAGGCTTGTCTATTATATAAGGACAAAAATATGTTTTCTAATGTTCAAAATGATTCTCAAAGCAAATCTTCCAATATAGCAGTAGTGGTGTCATGTTCTAAATAATTTTCAGAGTGAAATATTTCCTTATAATAGAACCAATATTGTAATCTAAGGTATTACAAATTAGATGTGGTTAGTGAAATCATTAAACCGTATTATACAAATAGGAATATACAAGCATGCACACATAGAAGGAGGAGAGAGGAAGAGATGAGAAGTAACTATAGAGCTAACAATTAGTACTCTGTATTATCAAATATTCTTAACCAACAACAACCATTACATCTCATATTCATGTCTATTTATACATTTTAGAAGATGAGGGTAGTTACAATTGCCATAATTACTTTAGTTGGTCGATTGATTCGACTACCCAATTGACTACAATTCCTAGTCAACTCTTTCTATTACAATGTTCAGTCTATTGCTTAGCCTAGTTGACTAGGCTCCTCCAACACATAGGGATATGCCATTGTAACAAGATAACACGTAAGATCAAATAGATAAAAACTACAAGTCAAAGACAACCTACAAGGCATGACACCAAAACTAAAAACGATGTTAATATTAGAGTGAGGGATGATGCTATGACATCAATATGAGAACTTACATCCGAAAGATAACTCTTAGATATGCAAAGATTCTGGTTAAAAGAGTCAAATACTAATGTGGAATAAAATCCTAGCATATGGATATCCTAGTATGTAACATCACATAGATAATAACCGCAATCCAAACTTGTAGAACCTACAATACATGATGATAAAACCACTAGCAATGTTAGTACCAATGTGAAGGAGGATTCAATACTACATATTAAACTATCTTTATATCATCCATAAGAGGTTTTTTGGTCCGTGAAAGTGGAATATTATCTTTAATTCCCACTAACATTCAAATCTCAAAAAGTTCATCAATTTGCCCCATAAGAGTGATCATAAAGATGATAAAACTATCATGTTCATTAAGTTAGGTTAAATAGCCTCACACTTTTGATAAACATTGAAAATGGTATCCCGCCTTCTATGGATAATAGTAGATTTCTAAGATTGAAGATCTTGGATGCTTATCCTAAAAGCATTCTCAATCCTATCTTTGTATTGCACCTCTAACGATGTTCATATCAAATTAAGGGAGGATAAGATGTCTTATATTGAAACATCTTTATACAACACCTCGAACATTTTTATACAGCTTGAGTGGGCCTAATGGTTAAAAACATATGTTTCCTCTTAAAAGGTCACAAGTTAAAATCCAGAGACAAGAGGGTCTCATACACCAATTTAGTGTAGCTTGATCATAACCTTAAAAATATATTAAAAATTATTATTAAATTAAACCATACTTATACCACAAGCTAACTTTTAATGAATCAATGTACGCAAAGCTATAGGTAAAATTGACTTTGATCTTGGATCTTGTAAATATTCACTGTAAATAACAGTAAAATATTATTAATTGATGAGATGAGACGGTCCAATAATGGGAAAAGTAGTTAAGTTTGTTTGTTTTCAAAGATGGCCCACTTACATTAAAGAAAGTTTGTAGTTTAAAGACCCATTGGCATCAAACAAATATCTGCAATTGAAAGATTTACCGCCACTGGAGTGCCATATACGTCAATATTAAAATATCTTTTCAAAACTGAATTTGAAGATATGTTTTTTAAAGTTGACGAATCATTTCTGGAATATCTCGGAATAAAATTCGAAGACTTGTACTTCAAGGCAAGTTTCCAGATTAACAAAGTTTGATGAACTAATTTTTTATTAACCATTTTATGTTATAATTTTCGTAGAGATGGACATTATTAAGAACACTTTTTTTTATAATGTTAAATATATAAAACTTTATATATATGTATAATTATAATATACAGATATTATATATTATATTATTTTATATTTATGCAGATAACAAAAAGTTAAAATCAATTTTTAATATTAAAATTGTGTATGATGCGAATGTTATAACAATTAAAAGTTAAAATCAATTTTTAATATTAAAATTGTGTATGATGCGAATGTTGAAATGAGTGACAATGTTATTATATTAATTAAAAATTACATTTCAAAATCAATTTTGGGATTGACAAAGTTTTAGATTAAAGAAAGAGTATTAATGTGGAATGAAGTTTCAACATAATGATATGTCATTGTGAGGTCAAATAGATAATAATCACAAATAAAAAACAATCAGTAAAGAGTGACAATGAAAGGGGTAACAAAATTTGTATGAATATGAGGAACCATGTATTGCCTTATATTAAATTATCATTCACATGTCTCACCTTGATGATAGTGTCAAGCTTTTGAGATTAAAGATCTTGTATGTTTCCTCAACAATATTCTCAATTATATCTATTAAATCATCTTTGTACTACATTTCTAACAAAATTAGTGAAATCAATATCTTAATATATGTGTTTCTTCTTAAGAGGTTACAAGTTCAAATCCAAAGGGGGGTAAGATATGTATATCTCAGAATCTCTTCGTGGAGGGAATTCCTTACTCTACAAACAAGGAGTCTCATACACCAATTTGATGTCTAACTTAATGATGACCTTAAAATTAGATTATTATTATTATATTAATTTTTAATGCAATAATATACAAGATAAAATTAACTTCTATCTTCAATTTTAGATATATCAACATACATCCATCTTATAAAATTAACTTCTATCTTCAAATTTTAAATATATCAATACATATCTATCTTAATTTTGAATACATCAATACACATCCGTCTTAATTCAAGATAAAAGATGTACTTGACATATCTAAAATTCTTAATTCAAAATAAATGAGATGCTTGACATATCTAAAATTAAAATGAATTACCATTTAAAATGAATGTGGAATTTCATCTTCAATTTTGGATATCACAGAGATCCATCTGTGATGTGTTTGACATATGTAGAAATTAAAATGAATTACCATTCTTTTATATGTATTTATTAAATTATTTATTATTATTTATTATTTTTATTATTTTTTTTTATTTTTATTTAATTTAAAAATATATATTATTTTTTTATCATATAAAATAATTTATTATATAAATATTATTTATAAAATATATATTTTAATTTTTTTTATATATATTATAATATCTTTAAAGTATGTTGTAAAAAGATGTAAAGTGAAGTTGATAGAATATACTATTTTTAATATCATTCAATTTAACCTTTGTATCAGCGTAAATTTAACCAAAACCAAAAGTATTGTTAAAAATAATAATTATTTTTTTCTTTAAAAGTTAAATTTAAAAAATATATATATTTGATAGAAACACTTAGGAACCAGGACAAAGTTAGAGGCGCAACGCTTGCTTAGTTAGACATTGCTAAATTTGTAAAGCATTATGTACTTCCTCGTTAGAGTTTGACTATTAATAGTGACAACCGTGCAAGGATTATAACAAAAGAAAAGATCAAATAATCTGAGAAAAAATACAATAAAAAATATATTTTACAAAATACAGAAAAGTACTTTATATTCTCTCATATTCAAATATACATATACTAAATTCAACTCGACTGTAACTCAGGTCACAAAACCAAACACCACTAACTACCTCACTGTAACAACTCCAATAAAAAAAATTACATACACAACTTTTTACTACTTAACACCGACATAGTAGTAGCGGTATAATAGCCCACCGCTATAACTGGGTTCTGCTCTAAAAAGTCCACCATGGCCAATTTTAGAAGCCACGGTGACGATGCTCGCGGCCACCACTACCTCCCTCGGCTTCCTCGTCTCGTTTCTTCTCGTGGTGCTCGTGGAACGCATACCCACCGCCGCCCACGGCGGCCGCCGCAGCGGCCTCCTCCTCTATCCTGTGCCTCCGAGCATTCTCAGGATCCGTCTTTGCCTCATGCTTCTCATACTAAATATATCAAATTCAAACCCACCAATTAAATTCAATCATAAAAAGGATAAATATATATTCATTGTGTATATACCAGACCATAGCATAAAGAAATGTATATATTCATAGTGGATATAGCAGAGCATAACATACCAGTGCATAACCTCCAGCAGCGACGGCTCCGAACTCCCCGCCCTGCTCCTTACGCTTGTCGTGTTTCACCTCCCTCTGGGCTCTCTCATAATCATCGGATTGATTTTGTTGATAATCGTTGCCGGAATCGGCCTTATAACCCGAGTCAGCGTTATAACCAGAGCCAGTCTGGTAATCATTGCCGGCGTTATAGCCGGAACCAGTTTGGTTACGATGGCCGGCATTATAACCAGAGCCAGTCTGATATTCATCGTCGGCGTTATAGCCGGAACCAGTCTGGTTCTGATGACCGGCATTATAACCAGAGTCAGTCTGGTAATCATTGCCGGCGTTATAGCCGGAACCAGTCTGGTTCTGGTAGCCGGCGTTATAGCCGGAACCAGTCTGGTTTTGATGGCCGGCATTATAACCAGAGCCTACGTCAAAACCAGAGCCAGTCTGCTGATCAGAGGATCCATAGGAGCCCTGATCAGCATAGCCCGAATTGACGTTAACGTTATCGTCCTCTTCCTTTCGGTGGTGGAAGAGGTGGTGACGATTCCCTTCAGACATGCTTATACACAGAGAAAAACACAAAGATTATATGCGGCGACTGGTTTCGAACCCCCGACACAAACAGACTTCAATCACAAATGCTAGAAAGAGGCGCAGCAGCTATATTATCTATCGAGGATATTGGTTATGAGGAGATATACATTGTATATATAGCCGGTTGGGTGGGACACTTGATAGGAGAAACACAGAACYATAGGCAGTATATACATACGCATCTCACAAGCTAACGAGGTATATACATACGCATCTAACCAGCAACCACCCTACCCCAGTGAACGGTACAGAAATCAGAAACCCTTTTGTCTCCATCTTCAAGTGCAACGTTTGACTGAGAGATTTGAGTCGGTGAACTTAGATAAGTTGAGTCGGCGAGTATTATCCTCTCGTTGTCATTCATTTTATATTTTACTTCGTATATAAACAATATTACAAAAGTTATTTATTATTTAAATATAAAATTATAATTTGATGACGTTAAAATGGAATAAAGCAGAGGAAAAAAACTTTATTATCATCACATTATTATTATTTTTTTTTAAGTAAAAAGTAGGTCTTGTTATATTAAGGCTTCACAAAAAATGAGCATACATGACACATAGTTGCCAGGTGTCCTGCTTGTGTAGGAAACCAAGACACCTAGCTATCCCACCGTAACATGTCCAAAAAATATAGAGAGCATAGCACCACCCTGCCCGTAGGAAACCAGGGGGTATATTCATGTTTAACAGTAATTTAATAATGCAGATTCTAAGGCTATCGAGACTAGCACCTAGTGGACTACAGTCCTGGTAAATTACGACCGCAGACATAAAGAAAAGCATGCAGACAGTAAAACCTGTTACCCGACGCTCCCATTAGCATCCTTCGTTTCTTCCTTACTGACTGGAATTGCAAACGGCTGTGCACATGTTGGACATTGGCGTGTGGGCGTGACGTTGGAGTAGGCCGCATAAAGCATATCCAGGCGCTGGCTTACGTAGACCGCTCGGAAAATCTGATCGTCAACCATACTTCGGACTTCAAAAATGAGCTGCAACTGCTCCGGGAGCAAGAGAGGTGGCAAGGGCGGCCTTGGCAGCGTATAATCTCTTCCCAGTCGTCCTGCGTCCTTGACTTCTCCGGTGTCCATCTGTGGCTCCTCCTCGATGATGCATGTCGCTGCGCAAGGGTCTGAGGAGTCCTTGGCGCAAGGGTCAAAGGAGTCTTTGCCGTGGGTTGTTGTCTCTGAGCTGGTAAAGCAAGTGGGGGGGTCCCAATTATCGGGGACTGTAAACATTTTCTTTTCTGAAAAATCCGGTGGGAGCTCAATGCTCAAGTCTTCTTCCACAATTGTGCCGGGAGGTGAGCCTGCAGCCATAGTCACATGTCGTCGTCTCTGCCTGGCTAAAGTCACTGCACGTTTGAAGTCTCCGTGTCGTTTCCTTCTCGATGCGGTTGCATACCAGCCAACCCCCCTACGGGGCCTCCCTCTCAATCTTGGCATAGCTAGAGTGAAGGTCAATGCTAAGTCGTCGAGAGCTTGGTAGCAGCTTCGCTGCTCGGGAAGCTGCCAGAACACAATAGAACTCCCGAGAAGGCTGGTGGGTAGATAAGCCGCAATTAATGCCATTAAAGCCATGAGTTTAATGCTCTGGTTGGCCGGACTGAAAGCACTCGTGCATAGGTACATCGGAGGATGGAGGCGGTGGGAACTGATACGCATCATAACTCGTGAAGTGTGTGGTGAGGGCCTATATTAATGGCCTCCCACACCCCCTCGCCACGTCCCTCATTCTCGGTGCGTGTCAGCCCATCCGGAGTATTATCATCAAATTATTAATAAATATAAAACAACTTTATTGATGTCATTTAAAATTAAATTAATATTAATTATTCATAAAATAAGATAAATTATGTATATCTTCTATTTCTTGTATTGTATTGGCCTCTTGAATTACCTTGGCATTGTATTGGCCTCTCGAATTACCTTGGCAAACACTATTGTGGTTCATATACAGATATGTATATAATAAAAGCATTTAATAATTTTGTATGGACCCACAAATTACATGATAGTATAAGTGGTTGCCTTACATGTATAGTAATATATATGTTTTCCAATTGGTGGTAGTCCTTTTGTTATGCTTTTGTATAATTCATGATTTCTACAACATTTGTTATGCTTTTGTATAATTCATGATTTATACAACATTTCGTGTCATTGGCATATTCAATGATTGGAGCATGTACTTGTTATGATTGTTGGTAAGATTGTTTGTTAGGAAGAGGTGTATTGAAGTGTCAAATCTTATATATTTTTTTATGGACAGTAGTCTTAGACTAAAGAAGGTTTTGATGATCTATTTTTGGCATAGCATTCGTGAATGTTTTTCAACATCTGTCGGAAACGGGCTTGGGTGCCATCAATGCTCTTTTTCCATAAGCTTATTTCCAAATTGATTATGGTGGTAAAGGTTGTCCATAAATACCTTCCTAGCATTGCTCCTACATAAAGAGGTTTGTCCATTACTAATGGCAACTGACCCAAGTCTCCGAAAAAAATTATGGATCAGTCATTGAATAAGTCGTGGTACTTTTCTAGAACTCCCTCGCGCAAACTGCTCTTAATATAGAAAAAATTTCAAAGCCTATGAAGCTCATCTCATCAATTAGAATGTATTGAGTATGTTTCATATTTTCTTTGAATACCATTAGAACTTGACCATGTAAAGACTCCATGTCCTTTTTAGGAATCCCAAGCACTGCATGTATCTTAAACGATGTAACTCCCGTAGAGGCGAGGAGTAGTATTGGGCTATGGCCAGATGTTGCTTGAGAAGACAAGGCCTCTTTAATGTTGCTTATAAGGAAGGATTAACTTGTGCCTATGATTCCTTGGATAATCATCGTCAATGGCTCTTCCGTGCCTCTTTCTTGTGAATGTTGCAAGACTATGTCGAATGGAAGTTGTTGATTTTGAGATATTGTATGTGTGGAAGGACATAGATGATTGATTTCATGTATGATTTCCCCATCTATTCAACTATGGTCAATGAAGTTTGGTGTAGTGTCCAATGTATCTTTTGATACTTTTGGTCGATTCCATGTGTTATTGGTGTCAAAATTTTGGAGCCAGGCATATTAATTTTAGTAAATTATGTATGACTTATAGGGACCAATCTCAACAAAGCTTTCCATTCATTCATCTTTATTTTTGGATGTATTTTATTATGGTGGGTATCACCATCTTTAGATGTTCCTTCATTGGAAGTGGGTGTAGGAGTGTGATCAACATGCCATACATAATAGTTATTTCTTAGTGCTCCCGGTTTGCCATAATGTCTTTGTCTGAAATCCCCATGTCTATGGAGAAGGAATGAAAGGGTTTATATAAAGGTGGTTCATTCCAACAAAAGTCAGAAAAGGAATTGGAATTTTTGCTTGGAATTGTAGTAAAAAGTGGCCATACATGGACATTCTGCAAATGGATCACTTCTTCCACTTTTGAAATTTTCATGCAATGCTTGCAAGATCAATTAGATAGAAAGGTAAAATAGGCATCGATGAAATTGGAATTAGACAAACAATATTGCAAGTCTTGAGAGACTTAGTGAAGTATTTGGCAACCAACATTTAGCTTGGTGAAGGATGGATTATATGTGACAAGTGGTAATTTTTATAGCATCTGGTAAGTTTATTGGGCATAGATGATGTTGGATTACTGAGAGGGGGGTGAATCAGTAATAGTGTAATTATAATCCTTTTTATTCAAATGTTATATCAATGTAGAATTATTATCCAATAATGAGCAGTAATAAATAAAAAATCACACACATACACAATACACCAGTGTTTTACGTGGAAACCTAAATCGGGAGAAAACCACACAATGCTTTTTCTTATATGTCTTGAAGAATTACATTCATTGGAAGCACCAACTTCCTTTGTTTTCCAACTGCAACTGGAAGGAGGCTCCAACCCCCTAGTTTCTCAGGCTACAACCTGAG
>ML798555.1:371975-424008 GCA_009831015.1 Picea engelmannii | reverse complement strand
TTAAAATCTCTTAAACCACTTTGATTACTTTGACCTTTTGGGGCTTCTAGATGACATATGAGGGTCCTCCAACTTCGTAAGGCCATAACTCTCAAACCGTGAGGATTTATGTGACGTTCTACATACCACCATAAATGGCATGAGATGTACTATCCATATATAATAGTATTATCTGAAAATATATCATAACTCATACTGTTACCCATCAAACAAACTTAGGTCCATTACCCAAACCTGGGGTCTCCAACTTCTCATGGCCATAACTCTCTAACCATGAGGAATTATGTGAAATTCCACATACCACCGAAAATGACATGACAAGAACTATCCATATAGGATATTTCCCCTGAAAAATTCACTTTCCTTCATCTCATTACTCCACAATTAAGCATGGGTTCTCTTACTCCACAAAGCGTCTTCCCGTGAGGGATTTCACCATAAGGGGACCACTTTGGAGTTCATCCATATTTACTTCTTATCAACCATGAAAAAACAATAATGAGTCATATTTACATCAAACACTATTGGGTCCATTACTCAAACCTTTGTGCTATGGGTCTTTCTTCAAGGGTTGACATCAATGACAACTAACCTTAATGAACAGATGATCCAAAATGGGTTTGAACAAGTGAATGGTTGGAAGAATTAATACTTGCAAGCTAATTCAATACCTAATATGTAGCATCCCCCATCTTAACTGAGGAACGTTACTATGTGGAATACACATAAAATTAATTTTTTTTTGCTAACTAAATTATTGTAACTTACTCGCTACGAATTATACATAGATTTAACCATTTTGATACCAATAATTTAATGCATAGAAAACATCTTGAATTAAACATGAATGCAACTAATTAACTCGTTACAACAACAACTAATTCATTCACAAACACATAGTTGATGCACAACATTAAAACTCATAATATAACTCAAAAAAACTAATAAACACTTATCTTTTTAAAACAGTTGTGCAACTAGCTACCTAGGACAAATGTTCCACCCAAACATAGACTTGTTGTTACATATCTCAACAACAAGTCACCCCTGATTTGGGCTAGGAATCCACAAGAAAAAGGTGTCTCTTAATGTCCACTCACAACTCATATATCCTACAACCCACTAGTATTCTCCTACAACTATCCTGATTTCTACTAGCTCTCTTTCTCTTGACCTACTCAACCCAAGGAATGCACTCCTTCACTACTCTTAGTCCATCGAGCATTTCATTCGTGTTGAAAAACCGATCTCAAATACTTAGCCAACACAAGATTTCAACCTCCTATAGTTATTCACCAATAAGACAATGGAACCACATGCATTTACTGTAAGTATGAGCAAAAATACAAGAGACTAAGCAATTTGAAAATATAGCAGTGGAAATATAAATGAACAATAGACAAAATCACCACATTTGATACAATGAATTTATGGGTAGTGCCCCTAGAAAAACCCACAAGGGGAAAACCAGTCTAGGAGATATTCTTCTTATTGATCTCTTAGGAAAATTCTAAGTTTACAACAACAACAAAATCAACATTAATTACAGCAGCAATGTCACCTCAAAAAATGTGCCAAAGACCAAAAAAATCAGAGCACAAAATATCTACTCAGATTTATATTGTACGAACTGAACAATACAACCTCCTTGACAACAAAACCTTCTCGAAATTTGTGCACTATTGCTGCACCTTTATGTACAGATTCTTCCTCATCTAGCCACCTAGAAAATTGTGCCAAAACTGTGTTGAAATAGTTGCCTCGATTTTTTTTCCTAGAGAAGTTGTATGACCTCCTCAATCTGTATTGTATATAATTTCCTTTGATGTTGAAGATGTCTTGGGATGCATGCCTCCTCCCCTCCCGAGAATGTGTGCCAATCCCCTCTTGTTGTTTCTCTCTTTCCTCTAGCTCAAAATCTCTTGGTCTCTCTCGGAATATGAGTGACTCTTCACATTCCTCTCCAAGCTCTCCTTAAAGTCTGCCCCCACTTCTCTCAATTGTTTCTTTTAATGATTCATTTAGGGTGACATTTCATCTTCTGTGACCCTTCATCCTTTGTGACCCTTCATCTTTCATGACCCTTGATCTTCTCAGATGAATGTGACTTTTTCTCTCATTGAGATGACTTAAGTCACTTAAGTCACTCAAATATCATAAAGTCATGTTTCCCCCTAAAATAATAAAATCCCCAACTTACCTTTATAAACTCACTTTATAAATACCTTTTATAAAGTTACTTAAGAGAGACATTTTCGCATACTTCTGCCTAGGCACAATAATGTAGAAGTACCTCTGAGCTAACAAAATATAACAATTTGTTTATCGGGGTCTCTCTAGCACAGGTAATTAGGAATCTCACTGCAAGGAACTCAAAGGGAACTCACTACTAGGAAAATTACCAGGAAAGCAACAACAACAAGCTTGTTTCTCTAGTGCAACTCACATAGGAGTTCACTCTTCAATTCCGACAACCTGTTTCTTCGATCTTTAGCTCCAAAAATGCTCCATAATTAGCCCAACCTTCTTGCTCCAAAAATGCTCCATAATTAGCCCAACCTTCTTGCTCCAAATACAATGCTCTTATTTTCTATTCTCTGCTTGCTGTTCATGAAAAAACATGCATGTAAAAACTTTATGTTCTTCCCATACGAATTTCCTCTATTTTCCCAATCCAGTTGACTCACACCCATACCAAAACTGATTTTACTCAGCCCCATACTCCCAATAACTATGGCATGCGACTTCTCACATCCACCCTCTTACATGCACTCAATGATTGGGCTCTCATACACTCAAACAAAAAATAGAAGGTTTTTCCTCAAGATAATAAAATTCAGGAAAGTGGGTTTGAACTAATACCCATAAATAATTTTCCCCTTAGATCCCTCTTAGAAACTCCCTTCTCTTGTGGAAAACTCAATGCCCATCTTTTTCCATGTTCCCCAATAACTTTTTTTTTGAAGAAAAAAAGCGTAAATTTTATTTCAAGTAGAAAGATAATTTACATTCTGAATAATATATGTCCCCATATTTTTAATTTGTTATCCTTTTTCAAAAGGATATATCTAAAATTCAAAACAAAAAATATATCCTTGTTTTTTCCCATCAGAGTCTCCAAAAATAATATATCTACCCAAACATAATGCCAGAACATAGTAAATCTACACAAGATTGAATACCAAAAACAGATAGTGAAGTCGAGGCCCAAGGAGGACATCATAATTAATAACATGATTGAAACAAAACTACCATCGGAGGATGAATTCTAAAAATCATCAACCATGAAGCCAATGATTCCAAGAGAATCAAAACTTTGAAACAACATAATAAAAATCCAAAGCTGTAAAATATGTGTTGAAAGATCTATCTTATGAGAATAACGAAAAAAACATCAACCTGGAGCCTCTTGCAATTCTATAAATGGTCGGTGGAAGAATTCAGAGCGCGTGATTGCTGAGACTTCTTCTATGTGTCACTACCAGAAAACCAACTGAGCACCTACCTTATAGATTGAATCGGCTACCATGTTTCATTCCCTGAAAACATGACACACAAAATAACTGTCAAAAGATCCCATAATGATGAAAATTTCTTCAAGAATGGGAAGCAGTCTAATGTTGTGGCAGGGGTGAGATTTATTAACCCAGTTTATAACAATCATCGAATCACCAAAAATCTGAAGGGATCTAATGCCTTTTTCCATTACAAAGGTAACAAGGAGTTTAAGAGTGTTGGACAGGCAGTTTTGGAAACAATTTTTCAGTTTTTGATATCCCGAGTATAGCAAAAATGCACGGAAGAATAAGGAAAGCTAGAGCATGTAGCTAAGGCACATCCAGGAGGACAATGCGCAGAAGGAGGAAATTGCGCAGAAGGAAGACAATGCATAGACAAAAGAATAAAGCAAGAGAATAAAGAGAGAAGATAAAGCATGACAGGGGGATGACAACCCAACATTCCAGAAATAGAAGAACAAAAGAAAAGCAACATGTAGATTGAAAAGAAGAAGAAAGCCGTTGAACAACCAGTTAATTGAGCTGGCCATGCACTGCAATGTGATATTTTTGGGATGAATACATTAGGGTTTTATCCCTAGCTTTATGTATAAATATGTAATGGGTTGGGAGATTAGGGGTTCAACTAGGTATTGTTATGATGAAGTTTGTTTATGATATGTTAGGGTATGTTATGTTATAGTCTATTATGTTTTGTTTGATACCAAGTTCCAGAGTCTTGAATTTAGCAGTCGATGGATGAGAAGAATGAATAAAGGAATGACACAAAGATGTTATAGAGCCTTGTGTTGTATGTTTTTTTTATGTCTGATGATGAATACTAGTTGCATGCATCGTAGAATAGATTCATATTATGGTTAAATATGGTGCAATGTTAATGAATTTGACAATAACAAATCTATGCATTAATCTAGAATAAGCTGAGTATATGAATTTTCTTCTATTTGAGAATTTATGGTTGTGAGGGCCCACCCATGCTCTCCCAAAATATGTTCCAGATAGAGTTTCTATTGGGGAAATAGCTTATCAAACGACGGGAATAGGTAATATAGCATTGGCCCTTAAAATCGGTTCAAAGAAAGTTTGGTCTGTCTTTCCAATCAAATTTATATTTTACTCTATCCGATTATCAACATGCTAGAATTGAAGCAACATCCCTAGACAAGATTCATCTATCATGCATTTCCTTTAAGAAACATGATCCCTTTCAAGTTGTACATAATCATTTCCAATCTTTAAGCAATTTAAAAGGATACAATCATGAAGGTATTCCTTCTGATAAAGTGTTTTAAAAAGCTTAGTATTACGAAGAGGTGTATAAAAGAGTGGAAGAAATCCCATAAGTTACCAAGAAATACAAATTCTTGGTGTTTCGAATAAATTGAAATTCATCCCTTGGAAATTATTTACTATTGATCATCAACTTCCTCCAGGTTAGAATAAGCAATCATAACAAGGAAACGCATCTCAACAAAGTTAGGACCAGGAAACACCTCATAAAAATGATACTTAGAATGGTCAACCAAAAGGAGACATGGGCACCATTGCAATTACTGCTATTTCAAAGACTCGTTTGGCATCGATTACAAGTATTTCTTCTGATGAAATTATTCATTTTGATCCATTCCAACCAGTTTTTGATGAGATACCTTCTCTAGGAGAATATTTTTTCATCCCCAAGAAAAAAGCTATCATAAAAGGAAGAACCCAAAAGAGGAAAATGGACCAACTAGGAGATACTCCTCCTAAAAAAACTGTGATATCGGATCCTTCTGAATTGGATGATATATCATTTGTTGGGGAATTTGCAGACTCCATGGGAGCCTTCACTCAAGCTAATAAATGCTCTGTGGAAAATCTCAAGAATATTATTTCTCAACAAAAAGACAAGATTAAGTCTTTTGAAAAAGTACTACAACAACATAAGTATCTAGTTGAAATTGACTTCCAAAATCACACAAATGTCATTAAAAAACAACATCATGATCACCTCCAAGATCTCAAAGAACATTGGAAGAAAGAAATCATAGAGAAAGATGAAAGAACAAATCAATTAGCTCTTCAAGTTGTAGAATTGTAGAAAGCACACTCAATATGGGAAGATGTAAAATATGAAGCTTTATCAATTAATGAATAGCTCAAATCATTTGAAGAAGACTTTTATCAGAAACTGAGTTACATCCAAAATTCTAAAAAAACCCTCACTGATTTCTTGTTTAGTATGAAAGGAAAAATGTCTGAATGTAAGTCTGTCCAGGACATATTTAATAAAGTAAGCAATTGGTAGGAGAAACACAAGATCGTTCCAGTAAATGTGTCGAACATATATGATTTGGAAAAACTCAAAGTTCAAATTTCCCTAGACTCCTAGATAAAGAAATTAAGGAAATCACAAGACTTGGTCAAATATGCAATCAAATACTATTCTGGCATTTGGGAAAACACGGTTGATATTATTATCGAACTATATAGGCCAAATGTCCATTTCTTAGGTAGATCGGTCTTGGGAGATTCCTCCTTTCCAGAGATTCAACAGTCGAGACAAGATACAAAATGGTTGATCCAATTTTTAGATAAATGGGATATGCAAGAAATTAATCAGTTTATTATTAAGACAACTACATGCACAAAAGTGATCAATAATTTATGTTCTAGATTGGAAGGATAAATCAATATTAATGCATGCAAAGTATTCCATTGTGAGATGCTTCTAGATAATACAACTCCTTCATACATTTCTCAAACGCTAGAGAATCTCGCTCAATGGAAAGACCACATCGAGGAGACTGAGGAATACTAGCAACAAATGAAGCATGAAAATATTGTAAATTGCAACAAGTTTCTTCTTCTTAGTGAATCATGTTATCTTTACTTTCCTAAAAACTTTGATATTCATTTAAAAAAAATATCTTTGTTTATAATTTGGTATTCATAACCAAGGGGTTGGAAATTCTAGAAAAGAAGGCTATGTGCATTGTTGTAAAAGCCTAAACATTTTTTAGTTTTGAATACCTGGAAGTGGCAGTGGCTATATGATGTTTTGATGATTTTGGTACTATTATTTAGGACTAATGAAAGTTTTATTTTTAAAGTAACTTCTTTATCTTGTTAGATTTATTTATGAATGAAAGCTTTATGTTCTTAGCATCTGCACTATTGTTAGAGTTTTGAGAAATTTTTATTCTTCATTCTTCACTGAATTTGATAATAGATAATCTAGAATTGAACATGAGTATGTGTATTAATGACTGTTGAGTAACTATTTTCTCTACTTTTTATTGGCATACATAAGTTTAAACTATTGTTTTGTCTATAACAATTATTTCTGAAGTATGATAGTTCCTTATTTCATGTTTAATTTATATTATCAAATGTGGGTATGCGGATTGATATTTTCTCAGTAACTATTTAATAAGTAAAAATTAAGATGTATTTATGTTAACAGTTATCAAATTGTTTGAACTATTTTTGTAGCCTGGTAACTCATTTTTATCTTATATTCACCATTAAATCTCTTCTTTCTCCTCATTGGAATACTATGAACTATTTATGGATCCTAATAAGGATAGTATAGATTTAGAATAGATATTAGACTAGTCCTTTCCTTTTCTTTAGAGTAGTTTAGAAGAGCTTTATCATAAGTCTCTTTTTGAGGAGCAAAACCCATTAGTGGAAATTGGGTCCACATACCATGAGGATTTCCATTCCAAACGAGTATAGGCCCAATAGGGGTCTTGATCGAGCTATTTCTCCATGTTGTTTGCTAGGAGTTTTTCCAGGCATCAACACCTGCACGCTAATGATTTCTATATCAAGATGTGTATCAGACCGATGATCATGGATACAAGTGAGTAAATGATGAAGATAGTGTTGGATATATAGAAAGAGGCATACCAAATATCCTTATTACTCATATCCTAAGTAAGGTATAGATTATGGAAATAAAGTAAATTATGATTATGTCGAGCTATTGACTAGTATTGATTCAAATAGATTGGATTCCTATAATGAACATACAGATATAATATCATAGGTTCCAATGTGTGAACTTCATCACCTTAACTAAGCTAAGAGTATTGTCCAGTTTCATTAGTTACATGTAATTAGTAGAAGCTATGTCACTATCATAGAACATTGGTAATGAATATGGTAAATACGTATAAGCACTCAGAACATGACCTTTATTGAGTTGTATATCTATTCATTTATTACATGTACATCATGAATATGCCAAGATGTTACCCCACATGATTATATTGTCTATGCATTGTATTATTTCTGCAGTCTATGAATGTCATGGAAACATCTTTAGATAGTGACCAATAGACAATGTTAGGCCTTTAAATAGGGACAGTGGGGCATGTCATGCATATTTCTTTCTATGAGATGTATAAATCAATAAACCACCAAATAGTTGGCAATAAATAAGATCACAACATCAATTCTTTTGATATGACAATTATGTAATTTGTTAGTCAACAAACAACCTTCATACAATTATGAAAAGGGTGCAACGATGTGCATTTTTAAGAGGATGTTTACATCAATTTGGCATCATTTTATCATTGGTGAATGCATGGAACAAAAAAATACTTTAACACTATGAGCATTAATGATATATGGTTCTAGTTCAAATTTGATCCTAAAACACTTGTTTGACCTAAGGGATAAAGAAATAGTCGTGAAGCCCCAATAACTTTTCTCTTTCTATAGGTGAAGATATGAAATATCTTGATAGTTTCATGCTAGATGAAAAGTTTAAAGTTCTAAACATTCCCAAAAGCCAAAATTTCAATGAATGTTAATAATATGCCAAGATTTGGATTCCTTTTGTAATGAAGTCAAAAAATCTCATGAAATATGTTGGGGACTTTAAGTTATTTCTATTTCGAAATGATCCTGAAAAGTTTTTAGCGAAGCCTTTGAAAGTAAAAGTTTAAATGTTGACAAATTATTATTATTATTTAAATAATAACCCTTCGTCGGAACATCGACACCCTAGTTTGTCTATGGTTTGAGTAGCATTATGTTTTCCTCCTGACCTAGTAACCGTAAAAAACACAACAGATTCGGCGTTACCTGGTTGATAGTTTGAAGGGGTCCTGATGATCTTATGACAAACATTCGTTGATAATTTTTCATAGCATAGTCAATCTTCCAATGGATTAGATAAAAAAATGTGATGGATTTAAGATGAACTATAGTATATGATACAAAAAACTGGCAATGATCATTAGTCGATCGTTCGATGAAGTGGTGATGAAAATGTGATGGATTTGTGACAAACTATAGTGGATGATATGACAGACTAACGAAAATCATTAGTCAATCTTTCGACGGACTAGCGATGAAAACGTGATGGATTTGAGACGAACTGATGGGACCCATTCATCGTGGGTTAGTCTCTCTTACAATGAAAAAGAGACAAGAAAAACCTAGGTTTGGGACCGACATCGATCGATGGTATGATAGACGTGTTTATCTTCCTTGCAAAGAAATCATGATCGTCATAATTGCAATGAATGTGATGCAACAAAAAACAGGTTGTAGCCTTTGTCGTACTTGAGACATTGTGGCGACAAACATGCGTCAGTAAATTGTCAGAAAATGAGCCCAATGTAGTAGTGAAACCATGACTTCTTCCAAGTTCAACATAGCTCATGTTATTCCCAACACTTAGCTCTTCCTTGCTTCCCAAAATATACATGTAAAAATTGTCCCTCTTCTGCATGTGAATTTCCCTTCTTCTCCCTTTCTTGCTTGATTCTCACTCTTCCTAAAGATGATTGTACTTCGGCCCCATGCTCCCAATAACTCTGGGATGTGACTTCTCACACCCACCCTTTAACATGATTTTAATGATTGGCTTTGGGAACACTTAACAACAATAAAAGGTTATACACAATGATAATAATTTTAGGAAATATATCTTTCGAGGGATCTATGGCTAGGGTTTCCCTATCTGCATCCCTTGCCACATGCCTCCTCGTCCACTCGCTAGTTTGCATTGCAGGTTTTTTCGTTGATTTGGGGTGCCTTCTTAGCTCCTTTTCCCTCCTTTCTAGGCTTTGTTGTTTGTCAGTCGTCGGATTGGACTGGGGTGCACATTTTTTTATTTTTATTTTATTTATTTTTTTTTTCTCTGCAAACCATAGTCGTCGCCTGTGATGGGTCTGTTCTGGAGCAGATATGGGGTTTTAGTTTGGGTTCTTGCAGTTTCTCTTGACACCCTTGATCATATCATTCAAGATATCCTACTTTATTGGGTTCGTCTCATCCCTCCTTGTCCTCGACTTGTTGTTTCACTCCTGAACTTGAGGTGCTAGAGTGTCGTTTCTTTTGTCTAAATATTTGTGCCTCTGCTTTGGTTGTTGGGATTTTTTTTATGTTGTGTCTAGGATCGTCTGGATTTCTTCATGGATTTGCAGGTTTCTTGGTGCGGCCTTTCTCTCTTTTATGGCAGGAGGTTGTATCCTTTTTTGGTCTCTTCATCTTTTCATTGGTTCATTCAAGGTTAGATGCATATACATAGTTTCTTCAGGTGCCATGGTGTTGATGCTGTGTTTCAACATTTTTTGGTGCTTTGGGTCTGGAGTTTTGTTCCCCTTTTTTTGGGGGGCCTTGTGTCGATCTTTTTCCTGCCTCACTTTTAGTATTCTTGGCCTCTCGCTTCTGATCGATATTTGGTCAATTCTTTGAGGTCCTTTTTTTTGGGAGTGAAGTGTTGATTTGGAGAATGGTCAATGCTTTGAGGTCCTATCCAAGAGAGGTCAACTATTGGGCCTTATTATATTGATTACGTGTTGGTGTTTTTTCTAATAGTGGGTGCATGTTTCTATCGATTTCTAGTCTCTTTAAGGATTGCATGCCTATTTGACGTGCTTCGTCTAGCCATTGGAGTTTATGTGGAGGATGTCATTGTTTATTCTTCACAGTAGGGTTTGGGGCTTTCTCTTTCTACATCTTTTGGTGTTGAAATTCTTGCTATCCCTATTTTTTATCGTTATTCCCAGCTCATGTATTGTATATCTCTATGTGGTTTATTAGTTATCTTTTGGGTCCCTTTGGGATCCAATTATCTAATTAATTTACCCATGGTTGGGTCATGCTTAAGGCACCTACAAAATGTAATTTGGTTCTCTTTGGATGAATAAAATTACGCTTTTTTTCATGGAAAGAAAAAAATAATAATTTTAGGAAAGTGGGTTGGATTAATACCCATGAACATTTCCACCTTGGACCCCTCTCTCTCTTGTGGAATAATATCCCCTCATTGTTTTCATCTCTCTCTTATCGTAACCAATAATTACTACTTGTATTAATCATTTCAATGCACATAATACATAGTTTGGCCCTCAACCATTTTAATCATTATAGGATCTTTGCCCCAACATATCGGCTCACCAGCCTAATTCACATTTATACAATTACATTATAATTTGTGGGAATTAGAATTGGGGATGTTACAACTCTTTTCATCAATCTCTATAGTAATGACTCTAATTGTACCTTCCAAGGGAATTTATGTTTGCATTCAATGGTAGTTCCCTTTCTACATTGGCATGAATTCTCATTTCACTTTGTATGTCTTTGAACTAGATTTAAGAGTTTCTCATAGTCATAAATTGGCTTGGATGTAAATATCTCTTTTGTATCTATAAAGAAAGGGTCGTCTTCAATGAATTGATGAATTAGTATGTGTGTGCCATGGATTTCTCTAGGATTCTAGGTTGTAACATATTTATCAAATAAATTCTTTGCATCTTTTCTTTTCTCCAAGTCTTACCAATTCAATGTTTCCAAGTTTGGATCACTCTCAAGTCATAGAAAACAATGTATATGTGCAAAGCCTTGATGTTTCCATTCATACCCTACAAAAGGAATATGAAATGATGATAAGAAATGATAGAAGTTTTTAGGTTATGTAGAGGCACTTTCCGTTATAATATACTATGTACTTGTACCAATATTTCAATGTGTGAATACATTTTTGTATCACCTCCTCATGGAGGATTGACAATATTTTGTGCATGTATGCAACTACAATGTGGGTTCAATCAATGATATTATGTGTACATAGTGGTGGAAAATAATAGGGTTAGAAGGCACATTTTCCTTGTTCATAACTACATGCAAGTCCAACCATTTTGTGTCTGTTGTACGAAGAGTGAAGAACAAGGTTGAGCACTATAGTTATGTGATGATTTCCATTACGTCACCCCCACATAGGGTCTATAATGCTCCAGTCCCACATAGGAGTGCCTCGAATCACATGACATGTTCTGGGGGTTTTTCTAAAGGTATTTCTTTGACATGGACACACAAATCCTCAATTGTGGTTGGTGTGTTATGCTCTTAGCTCCATTTCACAAATAAGTTAGCCATTTATTGAATTTGGTGGCACATAATCAATTATTTCATGGTAGTATCTAAATTGTGGATGGATACTAAATCAATTGTCACGGTATCTCATTAAGTTCATTATATATATATCAAGTGGAATGTTCTCCTTTTGTGTTTGGAAATATAGGGCATCCCATTCAATAAAAGCATGGGAAATGCCATGTTGAATAGCCCCTTTGTGTTGTATTCATTGAATAGAAATAAACTAATTTTTGGCTAGTCAATTGTAGATGGTGGAATGACATCTACATTGTGAACAAATTCTTTGAACTTTTCCATTTCTCATTATGTATTAGGCAATATGAATGAAAAGGAAGATAGTGATTTCTCATCATGGGAAACAATGTGGCGTGCTTGATTAGTGATATATGTATTTTCATGGGAAGTAATGTTTATTTATATAGACATGGAAAGGATTCAAGAGGAGAAATCGATTCCATCCTCAAAAGAGATGAAATTTATTTGTGGTCAATTCAAATGTCATTGTAACATTTTTCAATTTTCATCTTATATAGAAATACATTGATGACATGAGATTTTTTCATATAACAATCATATCATTTACTTTTTTCTTCATGCCTCTTCACAACCAAGATGCTAGGGTTTGACAGGTGATGTGGAAGGTAAGTTGTGATGTTAACAATTTATTGTGGGAAATCGATCATGTGCCCACTATATTTGTATTACCCACCATGAGCATGCCTGACTTTCAAGATTGGGATAACTCAAGCAATGGGAATTTATTCAAATTGAGTAAGTATTAATAGAATAGTGGGTTGGCCTCTATGGTCCATATTATTCCATTTGAAGAAGAAATGAACATTAGTTTCTCCATGACATTGATTAAAAATGTGTCCATTAGGACATGGACGAGTAAGAGTGCTAGGGTATGATTCCATACAAGTAGTAGTAGTACATGTATTTATGTTGGACAAGGTGCCAATTTGACTATGGAAAGATTGGGTAGCATGTCTATGGCCATGATATTCAACAACCAACACAGTTGTCGAATCCATAATAGATTGTTGTTCATTTTAATATGTAGTTTCTATAATTCTGTTCAAGCCAACTTTATATTCAACATATTTTTTCATAATCTTTTTATTTTGTTGGATCATAGATGTAGATGGCAGAATAATGATTGGATTGAAATCATTAATATTGACAATTCCTTTTTTTCCATTTATCTCTTCTTTTTTTGTTTATTTATGTAGCATGGATTTTATGTTGTTGGCAGTTGTATTGAGTCTTCTTGTCAACTTCAAGCTGTGAAGATATTATATGAACTACACTAGTTGGCATGACTTGCTAAAGTATCGCAAACATTTGCATTGATCTTGAGATTCCTTCAAATGTGGTATTTTTGGTATTGTTTGAAATAGGAGGGCATGCTTGTCACTTTGAAAATAATTGACTGGCAAATGAGATGGGTGATGTAAAGTGTTTTCATTTCAATGATATACTGCCATTTGAGTTAGTTGAATTTTGTAGTTTTAACATAGTTACCAACTTGATGAGAACCCTCTATAGTTCTTGTTTTTGTAGAGGTCACATTTAGTGGCTATTTTTAACCCCATTTAAAAAATTGGTGCTACTAGTAGCACCCTTTTATTTTCAGGGTTAAAATTACACAATTTTGCAACCATGTTCTATAAAGTTGCAAACAAAAACCTTAAAATTGACCCCTAAATCAAAAAGTGGTGCTCTCAACATCACCCCTTGTTTTGGGATCAAAATTACAACTTGTTTGAAATTGTGGCCTTGACAATTGGTACCATTCCAAACAAAAACCTTAAAATCAATCCTTGAACTAGAAAATGTTGCTAGCAGTAGCACCCCATTTTTTGGGGGATTAACATTACAACTAGTTTGAAACTGTGGGCTTAACGGTTGATATTGTTGTGAATTGAAACCTTAACATCACCTTCCAAATTGAAATGTGGTGCTACAAGTAACATATTTTATTTTTGTTTCAATTTTAAAATGGAAACATTTTTTAGACCATGGCCTAAAACACTAACACTATTGCAACCAAAATCATCAAAAAGAAAAAGAAAATAATAAAAGGAAAAACAAATATACAAGGAAAAACCCCAAAACAAGGGGAAAACACAAACACACACATGAACATTTTAATTGAAAAAACAAATGTTTAAAAATAAAAATTACAGACATAAACCCAAAAAATGCTTAACAGTTGATAATGTTGTGAACTGAAACCTTAACATCACCTTCCAAATTGAAATTTGGTGCTACAAGTAACACATTTGCCTTTTGTTTCAGGTTTAGAATGGAAACATTTTTTAGACCATGGCCTAAAACACCAACACTATTTAAACCAAAATCATAAAAAAGAAAAAAAGAAATAATAAAAGAAAAAAGAAAATATACAAGGAAAAACCCCAAAACAAGGGGAAAACACACACAGATGAACATTTTAATTGAAAAAACAAATTATTAAAAATAAAAAAATTAAAAAATTACAGAAATAAACCCCAAAAACGCAAATTTGAAAAACCAAAATAAAGAAAATAACAAATTAAAAAAAAAAAAGTTAAAAGGAAAAAAGGAAAAAAATTTATTTGCAAACATATACTTTTTAAAAAGAGAGTTAAAAAAATTATAAATTCTTTAAAAAATTAATTAAAAAAAATACAAAACACAATTTAACTACCATAACTACTAGAGTTGTTCGATTGATTCAACTATCTAGTTAACTACAATTCCTAGTCGACTCATTCTATTACAATCTGCAATTGATTGCTTAGCCTAGTTAACTAGTCGACTAGGCTCCTCCAACACATAGGGATATGCCATTGTAACAAGATAACATGTAAGATCACATAGATAACAACTACAAGTCAAACACAACCTACAAGGCATGAAACCAAAACTACAAATGATGTTAGTATTGGAGTGAGGGATGATGCTATCAGATCAATTTATAATGTCCTAGACATTGTTTGCACTTTTTCTTCTCGTTGTTGTAGCAATATGAAAGTGTTTTATGAGTGTTGACTTTCATCAAAAAATTAGGTTGTAGGTATCTTTTCTCTTTCAAACTTCCACTATATGGAGTCTTCTTGATGCATTTATGTTGATAATCCCTTGTTTTTAAGTTCTGAGACTTTTGCGACTAAAGTTATGATAAAAAATTGATGTGATGAATCCGAAAGAACCACCTTATCATAATCCGTTGTTTATTGGAAGAGTAGTGATGTTGAAAGATTCGACCTCTAATGTCACTTCTGTTGCTTCATATTGATACTCCACAAAGGTATATCTCCCCCCCTTTCCTACAGATCTCGATCTTATATGAATCACTCAACTCCAACACAAAAATATCGCTTCTCTTTCAAGGAGAAGCACCCTCTTTGAAATGGAACTTGAGTTTATTGTTAATACTTTGCTTCTGAAGGTGAGAAACTCAACCTCCTAGCCTATAAATGCACCCATCATCTCTTTGTTATAKCCCTAAAATGCCCTACTGATGCATACATGGCCTTGGCCCTCTTACTTGCATATTTTTCCAAAGCACTGCTAAGAAGCTCTTCTTAAAAAACCATTTTTTAGAAGATGTACGCGCCCTACACCATTACAACCCACATACAYACGCTTGTTGCACCACTATATCTTGCGTRCATGCACATGTTGCACCATTACAACCCGCGTATGCTTGCAAAAGTTGCAAAAAATAAAAAGTTGCAAGGAATTCGTTGAAATTCATGGGCTATTGGAAGTTTCCTAACTAATCCACCTGCTATAGCCCGTCACCCAACCGAATAACCATCCTTTTGGCATATAAAAGGAGGTTTTGGGGTCTCATTTAAAATCTAAGCATAAGAACAGTGAAACTTTTCCCAATTTCACTTCCCCTCCTTGCCCAAGATATTGCTGCCTTTTGTGAGATATTGCCTCAGCATTCCCTCATAGCCCCTTCTTCCTCCATTCAGCCCATTCCCTTCCATAGAGGTGATCAGAAGGTTGAGAGAAGAAGTTAATTTAAGGTGCACTTGGAGCATGGTAAAGAGGATCCCGGACCAGGTTCGCGGAACAGTGGCCAACTCAGATTGTAAGGTATAATATTTGTATTATGCATAAAAGAATTGCATTTTCCTATCCCAAATGATGGTGTCTTGAGTATTTTTATTGATTTATACTTGGCATTAAACATCTAACCCTAACTTATGGATATTATAACATGCTTGTATTTCTTTGTTTTCCTATATTTGGATGCAGGCCAGCCTTGGGAGGAGACGTGCAGTGAGTGGAACATCCGAGCATTAGGAGATCATCACTAGACGTGGGATCAAAGGTATAGTTACCCGATATCTTCTCTCTTTGCTTTATTTACATTAGTTTTGGTATGTTTGGGGTAGAATTGAAAATTGATTAGCTTTCAAACGGTTATTTGCTAGGTATACATATTGAACCCTGGTGTAATTAAAGGGGTTTTTTTCTTGCTAGAATAACTGGAGACCATATTAGGGAAGCCTCTAGGGTTTTTAAGGGGGTTTTGAATTGTTTGATTGGTTTCTTTTCTTTTCAATTTTCTTTCAAGTTTTTTGAGTCTATCAAGGGGTTCTGGTCACCTTCAGGGTGCATACCAGTTGTCCCTTCCCTGTAATATTGCATGGTCGTTTCTTTTTTTGGAAAAATACAGAGGTGTATGCGCCCTATCTTGGGTCATCCCATGTACATACATTCTCTTCTCAGTAAACAACCCACATACATATGCAGGTTGTTGATGCAAAAACCCACGTCTCTGTTTCAGGAAAGTTTTTGAAAAAGAGGGAGTTTTCCTCTTTCCTAATTGAATTCCACACTTCTCAGGGATTTCCTGGATCAGTCCAAAGTCTCTGTTTACAACCCTAGCTTGGGTATAGAGATCATTTTACTTGTTTTATTGGTCTTCTGGTGTTTACCCATAAAAAGGTTTTAAGCAAGTTGTTGAATTGTAGATCTTCTTTCTTGGTTTCTTGATTGAATCCCTGTGATCCGCAGTGGGCTAAAGGTATTTTCTAGTCTTGTTTCACTTTTCTTTTTATCCTTTTTAATTGCTTTGAAAAAAGATAAAATATTTATTTCATTTTTTCTCTTTAAGGAAAAAAAAAAATTCCATTTCAGTTTGGTAAAGTAGTTAGAGTTGATTATTTGCAAAAAGAAAAAAGAGTCTTTCTTTCAAGTTATTCTTGATTTCTTGACACATAAGTATCTTGTAGTCAAGCAAAAGTAGGTTTTAGGTTTTCTTTACAACATCTTGAAAAGTTAGATAAGAAAAGTGTGTTTACAAAGAGTTAGTTACAAAGCTTTGTTTCTAAAATTTGAAGTAATTTTGCTTTCAAGTGATTTAATTTTCTCCTCTTTTTCATCTCCTTATAACACCATTAGTTTCACCACTGTACCTTATGAGTAAATCAAGACTTTAAAAAGAGCACTTAATCTAAAATACACTAGACTTTTTGTGTTTGTAGGGTCAAAAAACTAGTTTAGGGTTAGGGCCTTGAATTAGGTTGGAGAGGAAACTCTTCAAGGCCATTAAATCAAACATTGGAGTCTGAGTTAGGGAGTGCATAAGTCCAGTGTTGTAAAATTTATCTAGGACCCACCTCTAACAAAGGGGATAAACACGAGGTCACGTGAGGAAAGGCAACAAAGATAACTCCTCCAAAGCTGGATTGAACGTAGTGGGGAATGCATATTGAGGATCTATCTCATGAGTAATATCGACTGCATTTGCCTACAGAGATTCATGGACCTTGAATCCGTTCGAGATCCTCTGTTGTCTTCCAGACCACTTACTCTCGATACCCTTGATAGGTTTTGGACTTGTTATCCTGCTCATTATGATCTGCCCGATTGTCGATTGTACCCGTCTGGTGACTGACTACGAGCTGGAAACTTAGTTTCCCATATTATAGGGACTTACACGGGTGACTACAGGGGTATACCGTGGTACTTGGGGCAGACGTTGGATCACACTTCGTAGAGTATACCCAGAGGGTGCTTTCATGTTCGAGTTTCACTTGCACCGGTTAGTTTCTCTAGTGTTGATTGGCGTAATTGTCCTTCCTACTAGATAGTCGACTACTTGATTTTTATTTAGGATTTTTTTAGTGTGTGCTTGGTGTTTAAATGCTAGTTAAGCCTTACTGTGTTGGTTGATCATTTCACAAGGTGGAATATCAATAGCTCCGCCAGTTGTGAAGGGTTCATGGCCTATCATCAGTTACTTTGGAGCCATCTTCGCCACCGTTATGACAAATACTTGACCAACAAGGGTTGTTCAAAGCGACCGGACCACAGGAAACTGTGCCCAAGCTTGCTCTGTGAGGCGACTATTCGACTCTAGAGGAACCCACCATTTCTGACCTTGAGGCGGAAGCTCTCATGCCAGCCAACCCTCCAATCACTGACTTGTCGGTGTCGATCTTGATACAAGTTGTCCCTCCTGATGTGACACCTTCTAATTGCTAGCTAGTATTTCAAGCGGCAATGGAAGCAAATGCTGCTACTTTCTCTGGGAGTCCTCATACTCCTGTTACGGCTACTACCACAGGGGCATCTTGAATCCTCCCCCACCTTCGCTAGTCCAGAACACAGTGGTCTCAACTCCCTCTACTTCGGGCAGTGGTCCGATAACGTTATCGGCGTCGACCACCACTTTGTTTACTCAAAGTGCGACGAGCCCTCCATTCTCATATGGGATGATCAGCTTCGATTCGAACTTGGTTCTTACCTACTCCACCTTACAGACCATGGGTCTGGGGGTAGGGAGCTCAAATGCTCCCATGCAAGAGTCAATTGGGGGTGCTTCAGTCCCCTTTAATGATATCCCTTATGGTGGGGGTCATATACATCCTCCATCCCCCTCACTTGGTGGTGCTTTCTAGCAACCAAATGGGCCGAATGATAATTATAGCTTGTTTGGAGCAGGAATTTTAGGACCTTTGTCTTACACAACGTCGATGGGATCTATGTCATTCTCTTTGTTCAACACGTTTGGGAACAACGCTTTTTCTTCAACTATTGTCTTGGTTGGGGGCAATCTCGACTTTTTGGGCAACAGAACCCGATACAAGGTACTATTCCTTCACAGGGAGCGATGAATGGAGTTTTCTCTTCTCAGAGTATTTGGAATCCTTGGCAGGGATCAGTTCCCTTGCAAGGGATGTTGGTCGGGGGCAACCCCTTCCAGACCCAATGGAACCACGGGCAGGGCTCCATACCTATGCCCGTCAAATTGACTGGGGGCATCCCCTTCCAAAATCTTTGGAACACAATGTAGAGAGAAATCCCCACACAAGGTATGTCATCCAATTACGGGAGTTCGCCGATGATACCCCAACAAACGTAGTTTCTGTATGTTGGTCAGGGGCACGGTTTCTAACAAAACCCTGGCCAACAGTCCAAATTTTCCTGACAACTTGGTGCCAATCAAACTCCAGGACCCTCTTTTCCTGTAAATAATACTCAACCTAAACTACCATTTCTAGAAACACTACATCTGCCAGATGTTGACGATTAAAATCGCAACACGGAATTTCACCCACAAAGTATTGCTAAAGCCCTATTATTTAAACTATGCTAATAATATATAATACTAGTAGGTGGGACCCCCTTGTAGACTGGAGGTTCGGAGATAGTCAAATCACAAATTTTCTGTTGTTGTTTCGATGCTGCTTACAGGGTCCTATATGGTTGACGATGCAGTCTTGGTTTCATTTTGACATAGTGACAGATGGATGATGCATTTTATGGGATGTTTTGTTATTCAAAGATTTATTTTTATGTTATGATTGACATATATTTACGCTTGCTATGTTTAATCATGTCACCATGATTTATTACCTGGCTACACATACACAAGAAATATATTAGTAATGGAAAAACTGAAGCAAAGAGAAGAATCTGATAGAAAAAATCCTAAAAGAAAGGATCTATGTTATGCTATGTTAGAAGTTATGTGCAATTGAAAATGTAAAACATGTTAGTGTTAGTCCTAACTATTAAATGGTTGGTTAGAGGCTATGCGATTTGCATTTGAGTTATTGTGGGCACATATGATATGGCAAGGCATATGGTATGGTATGAAAACTTGGCAAGGATTAACGTGATGTTTTGGGTGGTGCATTGGGCAAGGAATATTGTCACATGTTTCAATGGTTTGGCAATTGATTACATGGTTAATGCATTAGTGAGCGTTGGTTGTCTTGTACTTTGGAATTGAATAGGATAGGAGATGGAAGTGATGTGCAGTAAATGCACATCACTCCATACTCCCCCCATCAAGCCATCACCCTAGTATGGTTCTTGTTGCATGTTTGTTGGTGGTTAAGCTCCGCGATTCAGGCTTGGGAAGAAAATGATCAGCCAACTCACCCTTTTAAGCTCACAGTTATAGGTATGGTTCTTTTTCACCCCATCCATGAATTACGCTCTATGTATGAATGAACAATGGCTCGGTAATTCTTAGGTTTGTGTTTTCCTGAGAATTGCAACCATGTAAATGCGTGTTTTTTCTCTCTAGAAAGACTATGTAATTATTCGGATTGCAAGTAAAATAATTGGTTTTTGGTTGAGTTGTGCATTCGTTGGTTGCTCTATTGGTTAAAATCGTGGTGGGTCTCTATGGATTTTTAAAATGAATATGGGTATTATCGCTCTGTGTTTTAATGGTGGAGGGTTTTGCTCTGTGTATTTTTTCTGGTTGCTTCCTCACTGTTATGAGGGTAACCCTGTCCAGTTTTGTTTAGACTGCCATTTGGTTGTTGTGTATTTTACCAGAGTCATGGTCATGGGCTCAGTGTATTGGCACAAAATATTTCAGGAATCGGTCTTAGGGTGGCCATAACGTCGATGTATATGATTTATGGTTGTTGGGTGATATAATCTATGCCTCGGGTTATACATCTTCATTGTCATTGTTATCAAATAATTCGTCTCTTAAGAATTAGACAGAGGTTATACCTCTGTGTGTTTTGGGTAATTGTCATTGTCCAGTGAAAATTTGCTTCTCCTCTGCAAACACAAAACACACTATGTGCATCGATTGTCTACCCTACCCATCGTTGTTTCCTCTGTGGCTAATTGTTGTGCCATTGCCAAGATCGGGAGTTATAAGGAACCCTGTGATTTTCTACTATGTTGTATCGAAGGGTCTTTGCCTATGGTCGATATGTTTCTAAGGACCTCCAGTTCTCTGCGCTATTGATGATTGAACACACTCTTGATTACCTCTTTGAATTTGTTGTGACAGAGCTCGATTTTAAAAATCTCCAACTGTTCTTACTCCTGTCGGGCATTTTTTCAATTGTCAAAGATTGGTTGTCAAGTGGAGTGGTTATGGAATGTTTTGTTGAGTCCCTATCTCCTTTTCCTATGATGCAATTGGTGTAAAATTTGTGATTGGGAATGAGTAATAATGTGCAGTCAAGGGTTGTCTCTTTCTCGTTATACCTTCGATCACTTTGTTCTTATAACATGGTGTTAATTGCAAAGTGGAGACTACTGTGTGTTTCACTAGGCCCGATCAGGATCATAGAAAATTATGGAATTGATAACTGTGTTTATTTTGTTATGTTCACTGTGTATCTATTATGAATCATCGTGCATGTTGTAAATAACTGCATCGATAGTGATGAAGCTTGGGTTTTATATTGACTATGGTTTCATTGCAAAAATTTGTTGGTTGATATGATGAGAAGTGTATAAAATCGGGCATGTTTTATAAGTCTGTTCAATTTGGAGAGGGACCTGTGCATATGTTTTATTTGACCTATTGTGAGTTGATGGACAGTATATGATATTTTTATAGTGATGTATTATGAATAGAGGTGGAGAAATGTCGTTGTGTGTTTTCTTTCAATTCTTAAAAGGAGAGAAAAGAAAAATACCAAGCCTTTCTTAACAGGACTGTTGAAAGTAGTTTCGATTATGAGTATGATTGCAGACTGTTCTAATTGAGAAATTTTTAAGGAATTTAAATGTGGAACAGTGAACAGTTTCGATACACAATAATTATTGAATTGGTGTTGGTATGTTTGTATTGAGTACAAAGTTATATTTATTGATTACTTGATTTGTTTTATGAACAATATTCATTATTTCTCTGCCATTCTCTCACTTTTCTGCACATTACAAGTCCCCTCACATTCCCAGATTCACAATTCACTCCCTGTTCTTAAAATTGAATTATAGTTAAATGAAAACTTTGTGTTATAACAGTTGAAGGATGGCACAGGGATGAGTTACAGTTGATATATTTTATTATTACAATACAATTGATTGTTTGACGATTTGTTGAGCAATAATCATGATCTACCCCCCTTCATTTTACCACTTTTCGCTCAATACAATCCATCATATATCCCATAACCCTTATTCACCCCCTGCTCATTGACAAGTATTAAAAGATTTTATGGATTGGATTGCATGAGTCTGATGTGTTGCTGAGCCAAACTTTGTTTCATATTTAAAGAGATGTCATGTCTGGTTTGTTGAAGAAACTAGTTGCTAATAATTAATGCATACATGAATGAGCTTCTTCAGCAGAGGTAGCCATGGTCGGGGTAATAGGGGAAGAGGAAATTCAAATAGGGGCCCTAGAAGGCCAAGGTTTTCTATACATTTTGATGCAGACTCACCAGAGTTGAGCTAGCTATTTCAAGTTGGATTTTTTAACTAGATTGGACAAGGAGTGGTCCAACCTAGGCCAGAAAGGCCTCCTTTCCAAGCCCCGCATGTCCCTAGTATCCCATTTCCCCCTCATGTCTCATTACAACCTGAATTCCCTGAAAATGATGGATGGAAAGAGATTTCCCACTCGACAGTCTCCCAACATCATGGCTGGCCCAATTTGTCTCTACCTGCTCCTCCTCCACCGGTTAAACAAATTGTCCAAGATGCCCCTGCACACTTATCAATACAGTCTTCCCATGCAAGAAAAAGGTTAAAACCCAAATCCCACCATGCTCTTGATAAAGGAAAAGTTTTTGTTGCCCCCTCCTCTCCCTCAAATGACTCTGCCAAATCTGTTTCATCCTGCATGCATTTGAGAGATGATTTCTCTCATGTTATCAGTGAGATCAGGCCTAAAGGCTCCACACAACCTATGGAAAATTCAAAGAAAACAAATGGAGACAACAAGAACAAGGGGAAAATTGCCTTCCAAAGTGGAAAATATGGTTTTTGAGTGTTTTTATTTATTGATTGTTGAGAACAGTTGACTTCTGAAGTTTTTGGACAACACACTATTTTTTGGATATGTTGGATATTATATTTTTGGATATGGTTTCAAATATCATTGATATTAATTTTCAAATTATGATAGTGATGATGGGAGCCACAAGGAGGGATGTGTTTGATTGATTAACTAGTCGTGTTTATGCTTATTAAAGAAACTAAAGGGAGTCACAAGGGGTCCCACCTACTAGTTATTATTTATTAAAGACCCTTATTATTATTTTATTAATTTTCCCCCTAAACTAAAAGTTGGTTGAGTTTTAGTTAACTTAACTAAAGAGGTAGTTTAACTACTTCAACTAATTCTGATTGCTTAAAGGAAAAAAGAGAAGGAGGAACAAGAGGAGAATAGAAGGAGAAAGCATTCTAAGGTCCACTCTTGAGTCTTATTGAGATAATTCAGTTTTCATTCATTTTTTAATTCATTGAAAGCATAATTCTCTTTTATGATAGCAGGGTCTTATTATAGACAACAAGATTCAAGGCTGAATTACATCATTCAGACACTTGTTTTTCAGAGGTGTTGATCTATCTTTGATAGTCTATGCAGACTTGTCTGTTTGTGAATTAAATTTCATGACTGATAAAGGATATTGTGCAGAGTTGAGTGGGCAACAATCTATGGCAAGCTGATCCAACTTTTAAAGTTCAATTTTTTTACTTTCTGTTAGAAGTCCTTTTGTATGGTTTTCATCAGGGAAATCTGAGTTTGACTTTAGTCCAAACTTCCTCAGGGAATTTTGTAAAGAGAACGATTCTTTTGATAAATTGGAATGAAATAAACAATTTTTTTTATGTCTCATCTATGTTGATTATTGACTTGGTATTTTTACTTATGTCTCTACATTTATTTCTGCATCTGTTATATTCATAAAATTACATAAATATTGAATTTTTCAGCAATCTTTTATTTATAAGAAAATCAACCTAAGCCTTTGTAACCAATACTTGTGAATTAAGAAACAATTTTTGATGGCTATAAACATAGGGTGATATTCCCGTCTATCTTGCTTTAGCCAAGTAAGATCTGGAAATGCTTGAGTAAGATCATTTCATATCTTTTCCTCAACATTTATTTA
Source organism: Picea engelmannii (assembly GCA_009831015.1). Lineage (NCBI taxonomy): Eukaryota > Viridiplantae > Streptophyta > Pinopsida > Pinales > Pinaceae > Picea > Picea engelmannii. The sequence goes on along the minus strand of ML798555.1, from coordinate 399,764 downwards.
GCGACCATAATGGGGAGATCTTCCATATCTCTCTGGTTGATTTTTATGCTTGATTATCATCGAATATATCTATTTTTTCTGATATTGATTTTTTGACTATTTCATTTATTAATGACTGTACATGTTGCAAGGCAGCCTAATATTGAGCCCAGTCTTCAAGATCAAACCAACATTACTTTAAACTTGTTTAACACCATTTTAGACATTGCTAATACTCGAGATGAGCTTAATCATTCATGGGCAGCAATTGAACAAGACATAAGTGCCCAAGAATGTTGGGAAGCTAGACGTAGACAACTTAGGAATCAACCATAACTTTATTTTTTTATATTTGATCTTCTTTTCTTGTCCTTAGACCCTTGTGTTTCTAGGAGAAGAAGAGATTTATCACCTGAAATTAATCCTATTGTTGAAATAGGAAGAAGGAATGTTGTTTTATCAACCCAACAAAGTGCTCTAAGGAGAACCTTGTCTGATTCATCTAGTTTGTCTTTCTCTCCCTTACCTATTATCCACAAGATGGCATCTAGTGGTGGCTTTGGTTGCACTGAAGGTTCTTCTTCATCTCAATCTTTAGCTTTGTCAGTGATTGGTAGCTTATATAGTCACCGAGTCCCTATCCAATCTACCACAAACCCCACCAAAGTCATTAAAAAGTATGGGATTTTTCAATTCGAAGAAGATGCTACAACCATACCGTGGCATGTTTCCTCTCCTCTTAACCCGACACCTGCTACTTGTCCACTTCCTAAATTCAAAGAGTATCTTCCTAGGTTTACAGGGAATAACATTGTCACTACAAATGAATACTTGGTGGCATTTTCTAATGCCTGTCACAACATAGGAGCCAATGACAATGATATTTGCATGCACTTATTTGTCAATTCCCTTGAAGGGAAGGTTGTAGTGGATTTATTTGATCTCCCTCCTAAGATTTCATCTACTTGGGAGGATTTAGTATATTGGTTCAAATCCACCTATGGGAAATCCAAAATCCCAGCCAAGCAATTATGAGAATACAATAACATCACTTCTAAGGATGGGGAAACCATAAAGTCCTTAAACTTGTGTTTCACCAAGTTATACAATCAAATACCTGAACTCATTCGACCTCAAAACCAATCCACTTTCATGCATTATTATAATTCATTACCTTCTCCCTACCGTCATAGGATTGAGGAAAAGGCCATTGATAACCTCAGTTCTGCTCTGCATACCTGTTTAGAGTATGAAGAACAACTTGAAGGAACATGTCGTCCTCAGGGAGATTCAATTAAACAGACATACATGTCTACCCTCTTAAAGCTTGTACAAGACATGAATAATCATATGATAGCGTATGAGCGAAAAGGAAATGTCTCTCCTCTTACCCCTGGAGTTTCATCCTCTTCTGAACCCCCCTTTCGAAATCCAAATGGAAATAATTTTCAGCCTAAAGCTATAATGCCTCGTAGTTGGTTTAAATTTGGCGAGGAGCACCATCAGGAAAGTACATGTCAGGTAAAGAAGAGTGCCAGAGATAAAATATTTGGTAAGGGACCTAAAACTACCATTTTTTTCCTAGATTTTGCAGAGCTAGAAGATGTCATGATCATCAATACTAGGAATAAATCCTATGCTCCCAAAATCAAATATGATCCTCCCCACAGTTCTTCTAGCCTGAGCTCATCCTCACCAGCTGCTACTGTTCAGGTTCCTAAGGCTCCTGACAGTCAAGGAACTACCTCCCCTCTCCCCTCTTCCAAATACAATATTCTAAATCAGTTGGCCAACATCAAAGCAGATGCAACCCTTCTAGACATGGTTGTCATCCCTAAGCAACAAAAGAATTTGAAAAATTTCATGGAAGGAAAGACTTCCACCTTAGCCAATCTCTCTAAAGAGGTAGATGAAGAGGATTCGTCTGTAAATAAAGTAGGTGTACATAAATTTAGACACCCTGTAAAAAACTCCCCATTTTATATTTCTGTAAATATTATCGACAAAATTGCCCATTGTTTCCTCATTAACGACGGTTCAGGCCCAAGTGTAATGTTGAAGATTATTATGGAAGAGTTAGGCTTGTATTGTACAAATGAAAACACCAGAAGCATTATCTCTTATAATAGTCTACAACAAACGAGCATAGGTGAAATCAAGGATGTGACCTTGGTTTTGTGCACACACCCTAAAATAAGGACAACCCTTAATATTCAAGTAATCGATACACCAATAAGTAACTACTCGATCATACTAGGAAGAGATTGGCAAGCTTTGATAGGTGGATACCTCCCACTCGATGGGACACACTTATCCGTTCCTCGGAATGGTAAAAACATCATAGTCCTTAGAGAGGGAAGGATTTCACCTTACATAGAAAGTGTTCCACAACCTAATGTGAATTATATTGAAGAGGACCTAGGGGTGTATTCCATCTTTGTCGAGGAGGACAACACTCCCTTGGAACAAATTGACTTAGACGACGATATGTGGCATATGCACTTTGATGGTTCATGCTCTAATGAAGGAAATAGAGCTGACATTATCTTGTACTCTCCTATTGGGAAAATTCATAACTTTTCTTATAGGTTAGAGTTTGCTTGCACAAACAATGTCACTAAATTCAAAGATTTATTATTATGCATTGAAAATGCATATAATCTGGGTTGTGGTCACCTTATATTTTTTGGGGATTCCAAGATTGTTGTGAACCTTGTACGTAAGATATATTCCCCTAGCAACAAGTTGATGAAACACTACACCCAAATTGTTTGGGCACTTATCCCGAACCTACTATCTTTCAACATTACTCATGTTAAGAGGGAATTGAACTCAATGGATGATCGATTAGCTGGTTTTGTAGCCTCTCTTAATCGACAAATTCTTCCTCAAAGACATGATTGTACTTTTCAATCTCTATATCGTCCATACATCCCTGACAATATTGAATCATGGCAGGTCTTCCCTAGTGATGAGGGCATTTGTGCTTTCATTTAAATTGAACCTTATAAGCCTAAGGAAATTATATTAATGGAAGATAACAAGATTCCTAAGGGTTTGACTCCTCTAGAAAGTTCATTTTCATCGAGTGTTGTAGGAAACAAAGAGAAACATAAAGAAGATGAGTCGAAAAGGAAAGTGGGTGAAACCATTTCCTTGAACATTGGAGCACCCGAATCTCCAAAGAATGTTAAAATAGGTGCTCAATGTTCTGATGGAGAAAAAATGAAGTTTTCTAGACTGCTTGGTGAATTTCAAGATGTTTTTGCTTGGTCTTATGACAATATTCCTGGTTTTGACTTCTCTCTTATACAACATGCCATTCCTATCAAGGAGGGCATAAAACTAGTTAGGAAAAAATAAAGACCTATCAACCCTGCACTAGAAGCAACTATTTGAAATGAGTTGGAAAAACTCTTGAAGGCTGGAATTATGTTTCTGGTTAAGTATTCAGAATGAGTTTCTAATTTGGTCCCCGTTCGGAAAACAACTAGTCAAATCAGATTATGCATAGATTTTCGTGCATTAAATTGGTCTAGTATAAAATATCACTTTCCTCTCCCTAATATGGAAATGATTTTGCAACAAGTTGCAGGGTCACAGATGATGTCCTTACTTGACGTTTTTCTGGTTACAATCAAATCAAGGTAAAAAGGGCAGATAAATATAAAACCGTCTTTATTATTGGTTGGGGCACTTTTTCTTATGAACATATTCCTTTTGTCTTATCCAATGCAGGTGCCACTTTTCAAAGAGATATGAAAATATCTTTTGACGATTTGATCGGCAAGATCATTCAAATATATTTTGATGACTTAACTATGTACTCTAAAAACTGATCAGATCATTTTGGTCATCTTAAAAGAGTTCTCATGCGATGTAGGAAATTTGGCATCTCTCTAAATCCTTCTAAGTCTATTTTCCGTGTTACCAAGGGAAAGCTCCTTGGACACATTCTCTCTGATTCGGGAATAAGCATTGATCTTGAAAGGATTGCTGCTATCCTTAATCTGCCCGCTCCCACTTCCAAGAAGGAGGTTCAAGATTTTATGGGTGTTATTAACTTCGTCCATAGGTTTGTTCCTAACTTTTCTATAATGGTCAAACCAATTCATAATCTTCTTAAGCAATATCATTCTTTTTCTTGGACATATGATGTCGAAAATTCTTTTGTAGGGATCAAGAAAGAAATCAGTTCCGCACCGGTTTTGGCGAAGACGGATTTTGAGAAAGAATTCACGATATATACTAATGCCACAGAGGAAGCAATTTCTTCTATCCTCATGCAATGTGATGACCAAGGAAATGAAAAAACAGTGGCTTACATGAGACAAAACTTGTCTGATGAAGAGTTTAAATATTTTTTTATTGAAAATCATGCTTTCTCTCTTGTTAAAGATGTTGAAAAATTTCGCCACTTCATCTTAAGTGAGCTTATGTTGGTAAAAGTCCCTTTACATGCTGTCAAGTTTTTGCTCTCATGGACTTATCTTTCAGGGAATCTTGCACATCGGCTTGCCAAGATCCAGGAGCATGATTTAACTATCGTGACTTCTACCACCATCAAGGGACGTGACTTAGCCCTTCACTTAGCTCGGCAAGCTGAAACTAGTGAAGAAATTGATGAACAAGATAGTTCACTATCAACACTATTCTACATGGATAATCAGATCCTTCCTGTGTCTGAACATCCTTGGTATAAGAATTTGGTTTACTATTTGCAAAACCAAATATGTCTAGATAACTTAGACCCTCATCAAAGAAGAAGGCTATGTATCGAATCTACTAGATACGTCATTATAGGAGACTTCTTGTTTAGAAGATATGTCGATGGTATGTTTCTTTGTTGTGTAAACAATGAGGAAGCACATAAATTGTTGCAAGAAACTCATGGTTCTTCAAATTATGTTATTCATATAGGAGGTCATTTTTCTTCTAAAACCACTGCTTTCAAGATTATTAGGAAAGGATATTATTGGCCTTCAATTTTTCGTGATTCATATGTTTTTTCGAGATCTTGTGACAAGTGCCAGAAATTTGTTGGGAAAGAGCGCCTTTTAGCCATGTCATTACAACCCGTCCTCCCAGACTTTCATTTTTCAAAGTGGGGATTGGATTTTATTGGTCCTATTAATCCTCTGTCTTCAGCAGGACAAATCTTTATTTTTACAACCACTGACTATTTTACAAAATGGGATAAAGTTGTCCCGCTTAAACATTTGATAGATGATCAACTTTCCTTGAAAATAACATATTTTCCATATTTGGTCTTCCTTTGGAAATTATTACAGACAATGGTCCTGCTTTTATTTCTGCTAAGCTTGCCCAATTTTTAGCTAAGTTGGGGGTTAAACATTTCACCTCATCAGCTTATTATCCCCAAGGAAATGGGCAGGCTGAGTCTACCAACAAGAATATGGTGAGAATCTTCAAAAGGCTCATCGAAGATAAGTCTCGTCAATGACACACTCTCCTCACTCACACCCTTTGGGTAGATTGAACCACCTCTAAGGTGAGCACTGGTTGCACTCCTTTCTAGCTTGTTTATGGTCAAGAAGCCATTCTGCCTACTGAGTTGGAACTTTCTTCCTTAATGTTAATGCTATAGCTCAAAGAACTAAATTCTTCTGATGTTTCACAAAGGATGAATGCACTCCTGGATTTAGAGGAGCAAAGGACATTTGCCTTGGGAAATATAAAAAGGAGACATCAGACGGTTAATAAGTATTTCAACAAGAGTGTCAAAACTGTCAAATTTAAAGTCAATGAGAAGGTACTATTATGGGATTCAGCTCATGCTAATAGAGGAAGGCATTCGAAGTTTAAAAAATTATGGCTGGGTCCTTTCAAAATCGCTTTTGTCCTGGGTACAAACTCTTACATTCTAAAAGATTTACAAGAGCGATTGTTTTCCTACAACAATAACGGTTCTCACTTAAAACACCATGTGGAACCAACTTGAAGAGTTTAACATTGTTTGGATTGTTCTATATATTAGTAATTCAATTCTGTTTTTCTTTTTAGTAGTTTTCATCACTGCTTTTTCAATTCTACTTTTAAAATAGTTTTCAATTCTACTTTGATTTTAGTAGTTTTCCTTCTGTTGTTTGCATTTCTGTCATTTTATTCCTGTTGTTTTCAATTTTGCAGTTTCATTTATGTTATGACATTTCTTGCTTTTGTTCTTTTGATTTCAATTGTTGGTCAAGAATAAAATGTTGGATCAGTTCTTTCACAGCAACAATCCTGCAAAGTATTGTTAGTCAATAATAATCAAGCTTACACAACTATTATGATGTTCCCCCTGAAGGCATCATTGAATCTGTTATATGCTTTCACTGCTGTCTTCTGAGATAGTTGGTTACTTCTCGCTTATGTTTTCCATTTCTTCATTCATTTTGAGATTCAAAAGAGCAAGTCCAAAAAAAAATTCTCCTTGAAGTCAAGAGCAAATTTTGGTTGAATGATTATGCTTACAGGGATAAACCCCCTCATACTTAACACTTTCCATGAGTTATTCCCAAATTCCTGGTCATTTTTCCATTAAATCCGCTCACTTCCCACTGTTGCATAATCATTTTGATTCATATCTTCTTATCTGATGTTACTTGGTCTGTGAAACCATACATTCTAAGTTCTTAATCTGTTGGAAACAGATTTCCCTGTGGAGTCTCCAATTTGTTGACGATTAAAATTGCAATGAGGAATTTCACCCGCAAAGTATTGCTAAATCCCTATCATTTAAACTATGCTAATAATATACAATACTAGTAGGTGGGACCCCCTTGTAGAATGGAGGCTTAGAGATAGTCATATCACACATTTTTTGTCATTGTTTCGATGTTGCTTACAGGATCCTATATGGTTGACAATGCAATCTTGGTTTCATTTTGACATAGTGACAGGTGGATGATGCATTTTATGGGATGTTCTGCTATTCAAATCTTTATTTTTATGTAATGATTGGCATTGTAATTGTTCATATTGCAAGTAAAAGAATTGGTTTTTGGTTGAGTTGTGCATTCACTGGTTGCTCTGTTGGTTAAAATCGTGGTGGGTCTCTGTGGATTTTTAAAATGAATATGGGTATTATCGCTCTTTGTTTTAATGGTGGAGGGTTTTGCTCTGTGTATTTTTTCTGGTTGCTTCCTCACTGTTATGAGGGTAATCCTGTCCAATCGTGTTCAGACTTCCATTTGGTTGTTGTGTATTTTACTAGACTCATGGTCGTGGGCTTAGTGTCTTAGCACCAAAATATTTTGGGAATCGGTCTTAGGGTGGCCATAACGTTGATGCATATGCTTTATGGTTGTTGGGTGATATAAGTTATGCCTCGGGTTATGCATCCTCACTAGCATTGTTATCAAATGATTTGGCCTTAAGAATTAGACAGAGGTTATACCTCTGTGTGTTCTGGGTAACTGTCATTGTCTAGTGGACATTCACTTCTCCTCTGCAAACATGAAATACTCTATGTGCATCGATTGTCTACCCTACCCATCATTGTTTCCTTTGTGGCTAATTGTTGCACCATTACCCAGATCGGAAGTTATAAGGAACCATGTGGTTTTCTACTATGTTGTATCGAAGGGTCGTTTCCTATGGTCGATTTGTTTTTGAGGACCTCTAGTTCTCTGCGCTATTGATGACTAAGTGCACTCTTGATTACCTCTTTGTATTTGTTGTGACAGAGCCCAATTTAAAAAATCCCCAACTGTTCTTACGCATGTCGACCATCTTTTTGGTTGTCAAAGATTGGTTTTCAAGTGGAGTGGTTATGGAATGTTTTGTCGAGTCCCTATCTCGTCTTCCTATGATGAAATTGGTTCAAAAGTTGTGATTGGAAATGAGTAATAATGTGCAGTCAAGGGCTACTACTTTCTCGTTATACCTTCGATCGTTGTGTCCTTACAACATGGTGTTAATTGTAAACTGAAGACTACTGTGTGTTTCACTAGGCCTCATCGGGATCATAGAAAATTATGGAATTGATAACTATGTTTATTTCATTATGTTTACTGTGTATCTATTATGAATCATCGTGCATGTTGTAAATAATTGCATCGATAGTGATGAAGCTCGGTTTTTATATTGACTATGGTTTCATTGCACAAATTTATTGTTTGATATGATGAGGAGTGTATAAAATTGGGCATGTTTTAGAAGTCTGTTCAATTTGGAGAGGGACCTGTGCATATATTTTATTTGGCCGATTGTGAATTGATTGACAACATATGATATTTTTATAGTGATGTATTATGAATAGAGGTGGAGCAATGTTGTTGTGTGTTTTCTTTCGATTCTTAAAAGTACAGGAAAGAAAAATACCAAGCCTTTCTTAATAGGACTGTTGAAAGTTGTTTCAATTATGAGTATGATTGCAGACTGTTCTAATTGAGAAATTTTTGAGGAATTTAAATGTGGAACAATGAACAATTTTGATACACAGTAATTATTGAATTGGTGTTGGTATGTTTTGTATTGAGTACAAAGTTATGTTTATTGATTACTTGATTTGTTTTATGGAAAATATTCGTTAATTCCCTGCCATTCTCTCACTTTTCCGCACATTACAAGTCCCCTCACCTTCCCAGATTCACTATTCACTCCATGTTTTTAAAATTAAATTATAGTTAAATGAAAACTCTGTGTTATAGCAGTTGAAGGATGGCGTAGGGATGAGTTACAATTGATATGTTTTTTTATTACAATACAGTTGATTGTTTGATGATTTGTTGAGTAGTAATCATGATCTACCCCCCTTCATTTTACCACTTTTCGCCCAATACAATCCCTCATATACTCCTAGAACACTTATTCACCCCTGCTCATTAACAAGTATTAAAATTTTTTATGGATTGGATTGCATGAGTCTGATGTGTTGCCGAGACAAACTTTGTTTCATATTTAAAGAGATGTCATGTATGGTTTGTTGAAGAAACTAGTTGCTAATAATTAATGCATACAGGAATGAACTTATTCAACAAAGGTATCCATGTTCAGGGTAACAGGGGAAGAGGAAATTGGAACAAGGGCCCTAGAAGGCCAAGGTTTTATATACATTTTGATGCAGACTCACAAGAGTTGAGCCAGTTATTTCAAGATGGATTTTTTAACTGGATTGGACAAGGAGTGGTCCAAACTAGGCCAGAAAGGCCTCCTTTCCAAGCCCCGCATGTCCCTAGTATCCTAGTTCCCCCTCATGTTTCATTACAACCTGAAGTCTTTGAAAATGACAGATGGCAAGAGACTGTCCACCTGACAATCTCCCAACATATTGGAAGGCCCAATTTGTCTCTACCTACTCCTCCTCCACTGGTTAACCAAATTGTCCAATTTTCCCCTGCACACTCACCAGTACAGTCTTCCCACACAAGGAAAAGGTTAAAAACTGAAGCCCACCATGCTCCTGATAAAGGAAAAGCTATTGATGCCCCCTCCTCTCCCTCAAATGACTCTGCCAAATCCGTTTCATCCCGCATGCATTTGAGAGATGATTGCTCTCATGTTATCAGTGACATCAGGCCTAAAGGCTCCACACAGCCTAAGGAAAATTCGGAGAAATCAAAGGGAGACAACAACAACAAGGGGAAAATTGCCTCCCATAGTGGAAAATATGGTTTTTGAGTGTTTTTATTTATTGATTGTTGAGAACAGTTGACTTCTAAAGTTTTTGGACAACACACTATTTTTTGGATATGTTGGATATTATATTTTTGGTTATGGTTTCAAATATCATTGATATTAATTTTCAAATTATGATAGTGATGATGGGAGCCACAAGGAGGGATGTGTTTGATTGATTAACTAGTCATGTTTATGATTGTTAAAGAAACTAAAGGGAGTCACAAGGGGTCCCACCTACTAGTTATTATTTATTAAAGACCCTTATTATTATTTTATTAATTTTCCCCCTAAAATAAAAGTTGGTTGAGTTTTAGTTAACTTTACTAAAGAGGTGGTTTAACTACTTCAACTAATTCTGATTGCTTAAAGGCAAAAAGAGAAGGAGGAACAAGAGGAGAATAGAAGGAGAAAGCATACTAAGGTATGCTCTTGAGTTTTATTTAGATAATTCAATTTTCATTCATTCTTTAATTCATTGAAAGCCTAATTCTCTTTTATGATAGTAGGGTCCTATTGTAGACAACAAGATTCAAGGTTGAATTACATCATTCAGACACTTGTTTTTTAGAGGTGTTGATCTTTCTTTGATAGTCTGCGTAGACTTGTCTGTTTGTGAATTAAATTTCATGACTGATAAAGGATATTGTGCAGAGTCAAGTGGGAAGCAATCTATGGCAAGATGATCTAGATTTTAAAGTTCAGTTTTTTTTCTTTCTGCCAGAATCCCTTTTGTATGGTTTTCAACGAGCACATCTAAGTTTGACTTTGGTCCAAACTTCCTCAGGGAATTTTGTAAAGAGAACGATTCTTTTGATAAATTGGAATGAAATAAGCAATTTCTTTATGTCTCATCTGTGTTGATTATTGACTTGGTATTTTTACTTTTGTCTCTACATTTATTTCTACATCTGTTATATTCAGAAAATTACATAAATATTGTATTTTTCAGCAATATTTTATTTATAATAAAATCAGCCTAAGCCCTTGTAACCAATATTTTTGGATTAGGAAACAATTTTTGATGGCTATAAACATAGGGTGATATTCCTGTCTATATTTATTTATCCAAGTAATATATGAAAATGCTTGAGTAAGATCATTTCATATATTTTCCTCAACACCAGACTTGTCAAGATTACTAAACAACCAAATTTGTCATGATCCGCGTTGGCCCCCCATGCTGACTAAGTTTCCCTCAGATATTCCAAAATTTGAATGCAAGCCTGGCGAGGATCCAGGTGATTATGTGAGGACTTTCCATTTATGGTGCTCGTCAAACTCACTGAGGGACGACTCCATCTAGTTGCACCTTTTTCAACGCACTCTTATAGGGAGTGTTGCGAAATGGTATATTGATATTGACCGCTCGATGTATTCTTACTTCAATGACTTAGCGATGGTCTTCTTGAACCATTTCCAGTTACCTGTGAGATACGATGTCGACACTGAATTTTTGGCCAACTTTGAGAAAACCAAGGATGACCATATCTTCGATCATATCCAAGAATGGTGACATTGAAAGAGCTTGATTAAGGTCCAGGTCCCTCCTACTTTCTTTCTTGAGTGGTTCCTAAAGTCTTTGGTACCCTGCATATCCAAGGACGTAGCGACTTCTGGAGTGTTTTCAGAGGAGGAGGCGATTATGAGAGTGCAACAACTTGAACTGATCTACTCTCAGTCCGACATGCTCTGTGAGATTTTTCCAAATGCATCGCAGTCTATTCTTAGTAAGGCCAAGAAAAAGTCTGGACCTCATGCCGATGGTATTGTTGGCTCAACGCAAGGAAAGTCCAATGATATGTTGTCAAATCAATTGCAACAATTTTTCATACAACAAACCGTGGCCAGCCAAACCTCGAGTTCAGTTGTTCCCCCTACATAAATTTCAGACGTACACAATGCACAGTAAAAAAACCCTAAGGTCAACCAACAGCCTAAGGGAAAGAAGAAACAACGGAACAAGAAGGGTAAAGGAGACAAAAAGGCTACCAATAATGCTAGGAGGGGAAAAACAGAGAAGAGGAAGTTGAAGTATCTGTGTAATCTTTTCACGGAAGACCACCCAACTCATTTGTGCCCTCGGCTTGCAGAAGCACGAAAGCTATTGGCGCAACAACAACCTGTTGTGCTGACGAACCCATTTCCACATGGAAAAAACATGGCTCAAGATTCAACATCCTCGAGCATGGAAGGGGGCAGTTAGGGACCCCTTGCAACTACCAATAACAACCCGACCATGAATATTTACATGATGAATGTCGAGGATAATATAGCGACCAGGGCTCAAAATTACGCAATGTCGGAATCTATCGAAAAGGGAAAAGAAGCCACGAACCCACTGACTCCTCTCCAGATTGAGAATAAAGTGGGATAAACAATGACTCACATCCCAAAAGGTGTGTTTAAAAAGGATTCTCATAATCTGAACGCAAGGGCTGGCTGGAAATACTCTGTTGGGTAATATTTGGCACAAACCCCTTGCGCGATGTCTGCTTTGGAAGTCCTCCAGAGTTTCCCTTAGTAAAGAAAATCTCTGTTATCCACCTTGGGATCGACAGAGACTTGTAACCCGGGAGTGATCATCTTTGATCCAACTGATTTGAAGCCTTGTCTTCCTTACCACGTTGTGTTTCAGATAGTAGTGGCTTACACCACAAAATATTTTACTCGGAACATTTTTCGTACAGTGGTTGACGAGGGCACCTCGACTTGCACGATGTCACTGGCATGTTGGAAGGCCATTGGCCAGCCCAATTTTTCTTCATCACCTATGCTGCTTACGACGTTTGACGATCAGTCATTCAGACCACATGGAATCATTCCTTCTTTCTTCGTGCAGTTAGGAGAAAAAATCGTGTGTGTCGAAGTTGAAGTGCTCAATGTTCCTCTCGACTAATACTTGTTGTTAGGAAGGATTTGTACTTATGCGATGCATGCAGTGGTCGCTACGGTTTTTCGGGTCTTATGTTTTCCACATGAGGGTTGGATAGTGACCATTGACCATTTGGCCTTCTCCTGTCCTGACCCTTCATTGGGGGCTTCCACGATCCCGATGATTGATAGTCCACAACCCGACACTGTCAACTTAGGTGTTGGTTTGTTTCTGTCATTGATGGGAACTTTTGATTACCTACCACCTTCCAGTGATGTCAAGCTTATATCAGTTGTTCCCGAATAGCCTAGGGCTTCAATTTTTCAAGTGTTGTCAGTTCGAATGAATTACCTTAACGATCCTTGGACTCTAACTTCAACATCGGATTTGATGGAAGGGACATGGAATTTTGGCATGGCCATGCCCTTGTCTGCAACTAAGGTTACATACAACATTTTCCAACAAACTTTGGCCAACCTCGATCCGACTCCCCCACACGAGTTAGATCTGGTTCTTGATCCTATTTGGGCTCAAGGTTCTCTTGCCACTGAAGATCCTTTAGACCTAGTCCTGCCCTCTAACAAGGCGATTCTCAAGGCATTCACTAGTCTCGATAGACCTTGGGATGATCTACATCATAGATCTTACTTCCTTCCCGAGTTAAGGAGAATAGAGGCGGGGGAATTTTTTTCAATCGTGAATGGAGATAAGTCTTGTCCTATTAATCCTCTGTCTACTCACGAAGTTTATGTCAAGGGTAATATGGAAATTATTGCTGCAATGATTCCAATAGACATCTCCAAAACCCCTAGTGTTGTGGAGAATGTTTTCGTCGGAGCGGACTGATCTCCCGAAGAGATTCAAACTTATACTGAGTTATTCAAGGAATTATGCAACATTTTTTTCTGGTCTTACGATGAAATGCCATGCATAGACACAAGAATTGTTGAGCATGAAATCAAGACTTATCTTGATGCCAAGTCAATCCGACATAAGCTTCATCCAATGAATCCTTGAAAAGCAACAACAATTATGGTAGAAGTAGAAAAACTTCTTAAAGCCGGTTTTATATACCCCGTACAGTTGACGAAATGGGTGTCAAACCCGATTCCGATTAACAAGAAATGGGGTACGATTCGCATGTGCATGGAATTTTGTGATTTGAATAAGGCTTGTCTGAAAGACAATTTTCCCACCATGTTCATCGATCAGATTGTCAATGAGTGAACAGGGTGCGAGTTATTTTCATTCATGGATGGTTTCTCGGGATACAATCAAATCTAGATCAAACCCGAAGACCAGTATAAAACAACTTTTATTTGTTCTTGGGGCATGTTCGCATATCGTAAGATGTCTTTTGGCCTGAAGAATGTTGGAGCCACCTTTCAGTGGGAAATGTCATTTTCTTTTCATGACCTTAGAAATATAGTCGAGGCGTATCTTGATGATCGAGCATAACGCTCTTGCAAGAGATCTGATCATCCCTCTCATCTTCGATTAATCTTTGAACGATGTCACTACTATTGGATTCACTTGAATCCTAACAAGTACAGTTTCTGCATGACATCAGGTCATCTTTTAGGTTTTATTCTTACAAAAATAGGGATCATGGTCGATCCTCTCAAGGTTGAAGAGATAGTTCAATTGCCTCCCCCGTGCACGATACCCCAACTTCATATCTTACATGGGAAAGCGAACTTTCTTCGATGTTTTGTCGTGAATTACATCGAGATCACTAAAGGGTTTATGTGTCTCTTGAAAAAGGGAGTCCCATTCTTTTGGGATGAAGCTGCTCAATGCTATTTTGAAGCATTGAAACGTGCCCTTACATCTACCCCTCTGATTCGACCTCTCGATTATAATAGAGGTTTCTTGTTGTATTTGGATACTGCAGAGTCGACCATCGACATGGTCTTAGTTCAAGAGGATGGCCTGCTCGAGGAGCATGCTATTTATTACCTTAACTGATACCTGGTTGGGCCAGAACTCAACTATTCTCACGCTGAGAAGCTTTCTTTGGTAGCAGTTCATGCTGCCCAATGGTTCTGTCACTACATTTTTCTTCGCAAGACCATTGTCATTGTCGTTTTGAACCCTTTCCAATATGTGTTAGCACGACAGGTCATTGGTGGAAATATCAATGGATGGATTGTAATCCTCTAGGAATTTGACTTAGATTTTGTTTCCACGAAATCCAAAAAGTCGTTGGTCTTTGCCGAACTTATTTCAGAACTTCCGATCAAGTCTAGTGATATCATGCCCGAAGAATCTCCTATCAAAGGATATATTTTTCTAATCACTTCTTCAAACCCCTGGTATGGAGATATACTAGTATATCTCCAAACATTGAAGTTCACTGCTTCTGCTTCCCGTGATGAGCATCGACAAATTCGCCATCAGACATGAAACTATCTTATACTTGATGACACATTGTATCGTCGAGGTGTAGATTGCATTCTTTGTCAGTTCCTTGTCCATGAAGAAGTAGAGATCATTTTGAATGACTGTCACACATGAGCATGTGGTGGTCATTTGTCTGGGTTGGAAACATCCCAAAAGATTCTACGTGTAGGTTACTTATGGCCCTCGTTAATCAAGGATTACGTTGAGGTGGTCAAGAAGTGCCACCCATGTCATATCTTTTGTCGGAATATGCGGGCACATCCTTCTCCCATGTTTCTTGTCATTTATGTTGGTCCTTTTAGCAAGTGGGGGATTGATTTCACTACATGTCACATGGCCTCAGCCAGGGGGCATCGTTACATCATCGTAGTAGTAGACTACTTTACAAAGTGGGTCAAGGCTATGCCAATGTTTAACAATGATGGCGAAACAACGAATCTTTTAATTTTTAGCTAGATAGTAGCAAGGTTCGGCATCCCGAAGGATATTTTCACTGACCATGGCAGTCACGTCCAAAATAAAATGATGACCGAGTTAACGTCAAATCTAGGGTTTAGGCAAGAACTTCCGTCACCTTATTACCCATAAGAAAATGGTCAGGTTGAAGTTGTGAATAAGTCTCTTAAGACTATTCTTCAACGAACGATCAATTCTGACAAGTCAAATTGACATTTGATGTTGTACTCAACGTTGTGGGCCTACCAAATGCCTGTGCAGACTGCCACCAGTTTCTCACCTTTTCAACTCATATACTGGCTGGAAGCATTCTTACTTATTGAGTGTTAGATCCCTTCTTTGAAGTTGGAAGTAGAATTATTGTCGAACACTTCACCGCTTGAGGAGCGCCTACTATATCTCAAGCAACTCAATGAGCAACGTCGTGATGTAGCCTTAGCCAATGAGGCTCATAAGCATCGAGTCAAGTGTCATTACGATCGGTTTGTCCATCCTCATATTTTCTCCGAAGGTGATCTTGTCATGGTCTATGATCAAGATAAATATCCCCTGGGGGCAGGAAAGTTCAAACCCATGTGGTTCAGACTGTTCATTGTGAAAGAGGTCTTGAATAAGGGCACTTACCGTCTAGTTGATTTTGAAGGAAATTCCTTGGTGGAGCCTAGAAATGGGCTCTACCTTAAGAAGTATTACTCTTAGGTTGGTCAACCTGGGTGACTTCTTGTACATATGTATAGTTTCTTATATAGTTTTTGTCTTTTTTGTTTTGTGGATGTGTAGTTATTTATTTCTTCTTCTTCACTGTGGTAGATGTCAAGTGAATCAGAGGTGTATTTTGGGTTTGTGAATGGTGCTAGCAGACACACTTGGAGGCTTTCTTCCGCAGCTTGGGTGATTTTCACACCTGGAGGATAGTTGCTATCTTCTGGAGGTATTTGTCTAGGTGATGCTACAAACAATGTTGTCAAGTACAGTGCAGTAATAGAGTTGCTTCGTGATGCTTTGTCGCATGGAATTTCTCACCTTCGGGTCTACCTAGATGCTCAATTGGTTGTGTCCCAGTTAAATGGAGTTTACCGCATTTATGATCCCACTTTGCACCGACATTTCCTTAGGGTACGTATCTTAGAACGTTATTTCGATTACATTACATATATCCATGTTCCTAGGATATTTAATCATATGAAAGATACTCTATCTAATCAAATATTATATTGGCATGTTGCACACACATAAAAAGAAAAGCACACACATACACATGTACATACATTTGTAAAAAATGGAATCCATAAGACAAAAAAGATATATATATATATATATATATATATATATATATATATATATATATATATATATATATATATATATATATATNATAGGTGGGTGCGAATGCCTCAAAAATAATGTTCAATGTACATCGCTAGGCTTATGCCCTAAAAAAAATACATGTACAAAATGTGCCCTTGGCACATATAAAGTCTAGCCTATCTAAGCTCGGGGCCTATTGGCCCTGCCATAATGAACGACGACGTTGGCTAAATGCCTGAAAATCTAGACCCATGTTCGTGGCATGCCCACTACATCATGCTGCATGGAAGGTGGGAGATCCTCGATCTTGGCCATGTGTACTATGCGAGTGAGCGCAGTGAGGTTGCGCTCTAGTCATTTCAAAACCCTCTCAGCCTCTCTGATTGGAGGTTCCCCTGCGACTGCTAGTCCAGCGACTGCTTCTGGTCCTGCCTTTGGTTGAGGATGTCGTTGAGTCCTTGTGAAATCTGTTGGGTGCACTGGTCCCACATCTGTACATAGAAGATACTCAAGAGTCAGTACTCTATACACATATAAAAATGATATATATAAAAACAATTAAAAAATTAAATAAATTTAAAATCATGTTACCTATCTTGCCTCTCTCCTCTCTAGGAGGCATGGGCATGTCTGTATCCCTGGAAAATTTGATCCCGGCATAGGGGTAGTCCTCAATCACCGGAATATTTCGTGCCCACCAGTCGAAGAACTTGTCATCAAAGGCCTCTATGGTCCTCCCTCTTCCCTGTCGTGGAAGCAATGCTTCCCATCTGCATATCGCTGGGAAGGAGGCCACATTCCCCCATACCATCTCTCTAAGACTGAGACTGCGAACCCTCTCGAAGAAGAAGGAACATAAGATAGCACCAAACACGAATTTCTTGTTGGCACGTTGTCGACACTCTGTCAGCTGTCTCTTCATGCACATAAGCATGGTCATTCTCCAGTCAAAGATATGTTCCTCTTGAAACTAAATGACACAATTCATGTGTTCCCGAGAGGCTTGGTGTAGGGCCGTGGATCCAGTAATCCGCCCAATCAGTAGCAAGATCACTTGCAGAGTCAAACTCATGATCTTGTGAATCGACACCTGAGAACCTACCTTCACAGTTCTAGCCTCGCAATTCATCCAGATGTAATCCTCGATGTTGAAAGGCCTAGGGGGAAATGTCCTCATATTGACTGGTTCCACTCTCCTCGAGAGGCCAGTCAGGAAGTAAATGTCCCCAGTCATTGGAGTCAATGAATGACCCTCTAACATGAATGCCTCTGCATTCGGGTGTCAATAATCAACGAGGGCATTGAGTAATCTGGGTTGTGCCCTCATAAAAGGACACTGGAAGAACTTCCATAGCCCACACTATTTTAGTGCGGCTATGGCTACAGGGTTGTCTTCGAACAAAATACCTATGTCCTCGTTCTCCCTCTCCCTCTAGTGGACATACATCATGTTCCATGGAAAATTGGAGGAAGTTAGCTCTTGCTTTTTAATTTTTTCCAAGATTGCAAAGGTGTACGTGGGATGTATTGGCCACAGTCACGTATGTACATAGGAAGAGTTTTTTCTGCCTGAGTACATACGCAAGTTGTCCTTGGACAACCCGTGTGCACGTAGGGCCGTTCTTTTTAGGAGAGCGTGCCTCCTCAAAAACCAAATTAAATGCATAAATGAAATATTGAAATGCAAGAGGGATGATATTATACTTACTTGGTCCAAGCAGAAGTTTGTTTCGTCCACTAAATCTCCCGGAATCAACTTCTTTAGAAAATGAGTTTTTTCTCCTCTTGGTTAATTTTCAAATTGCAATGGTGAAAATGAGATTTCATCTTCTATTTATAGACTTTTTTGGCTTTTTTTGCCACTTTTTGACCCCCTTGTCTTTTTTCCTGGCTAGGAAATCACTTGTTTCAGATTCTAAGTTTCTTATTGGACATTTTGGTACCCTGTTCCTTTTGGTTTGGTAACTTTTTGAGGGGATGGGTCACTTTTTGGTATCCTTTGGTAAAAGTTGTTTTTTCCAACGTTTTGCATATAATTTAGGATTTCATCTCCACTCTCTGCATCTCCTTGTCTTTCTCTCTTTGCCATAGGATCAAACCCACCGAAGTGATACATATAACCTTCATTGCAGCTCTAGAAGTGTCATGATTAGGTGGTAGAGCCTACCCATACATGGATTCCCTAGGTAGATCCTTGTTGCATTTTGGCATCCATGCTGTCAGTAATGACTTTAGGCTCGAGAGTACTTGTTACTCCTGTCATGATTACAAGAATAAGCCTCATTCGTTTGATGTACCATCATTCTTGGCCTTACCCTCGAGACTCCCAAATGAGCACACTTTGTTGTCTTTCAAGCTCACTTTAAATTCGAAAGCAACATCCGACGAGACTGTATTTATTCTTTTCGATCTTGTCTGGATTAACTGAGAAAAGTATCCCCCTGGAGTCTTCTTTAAGCCCTTTTCAGAATCTCTGAACATGAAAAGATTGCTGAGTGATATTGTTTCCCTTCACACTTGCCAAACTCAAATTCGAAGGCACATATGTTCGGCGGTATTTTACCCATTTTTCGGTCGGGACGATTCATTTCACGAATAAAGGTATGCTATAGGAACTTCTGTTCACTAGAAAAGTATTCTCAGGCATAATTTTAACCCTTTTTCGGGCCTGAGGGACTAAATCTTCGAAAAAGGAACATTCTCCTTGGTTTTGGTTTATCACCTTTTTCGGGCCTTTGAGATTACTTATGAAAAAGGAACCCCCATGAAATCCATAGTTAAGCTCTTTTCAAACTCCCTAAAATTGAAAAGATCGCCGAGTGACATTGTTCCTTCACATTCGTTAAATTGGTCTAGAAGAACACCTACTGGCATGAGTTTAACCCTTTTTCTAGCCTATAGATTATAGCGGAAAAAGTTACGCCTCGAGAGATTCATCTCGCCAGGAGAGTTCTCCTCAGTAACTTTTATACTTTTTCAGGCTAAGGAGACTAAACTCAAAACAAGGCTGTGAGTCCATAGTTAATCTCTTTTCAGACTCCTTAAAATTGAAAACATTGTCGAGTGATCTTGTCTTTGTCACACTCGTTAAAATGGTTTTGAATAGACGTCTTTTCAGTGAAAGTTTACCCCTTTTTCGAACCGACTAGACTATCTTCGAAAAAGGTACTCCCTAGAGTCTTCTTTTACGTTTTTTCAAACTCTCTAAATGAGAAAAAAATACCGATCTTACCTTCTCTAGGCTCGTAAAAATTACACAGAAGGGGTCTCATTGTGTCTTGTTTAATCGCATTTTCATCTTTGTGTCTTTGGCCTAACCTTGGCTCCATGTTTCTCTTAACTAAACCTTTGAAGCATGCCTTATACACAAGCCTTGTAACACTTCTTGCCTCTGTGACCTGACACCTTAACCTATGGAGGAATTTTCCCCGAGTGTCCTTTTCCTGCTCATGTTTCCTTTCTCTAAGCATTAGTATGTTCCTTGCACTTGGAACTACTATGCTTTCTTGTGACACTCGTTCCTCCTTTGTAACATAAAATTCTTTTATTCTTTTTCAAGATCTTAAAAAACTGAAAAAGACAAAAAAAATAAAATATGCCAAAAAGAGGGGACAAGAAATATGTATTATTTTTTCAGCAGCACAAAGAGTCGCCTTTGGACAAAGCACATCTTTCCATTTTTTCGTCAAGCATTGAGATCTAGTATGACCTTAGGAAGTTGTTCTCTCTACATAAGAGTTGTGTCCTCCTTTGTTTGGTTACTCTTCCAAACACATGGAGAATTTATGTTGCCTCCTGCATCGTGAACTTATGTCAATTTCATGCTTCCTGAGTCTGATCATCTTTTGTGCTTTTGTCCAAGGGAAGTTTCACCCAACCTGAGTCGGCCTTTTTGCAGTTTGTCTCTTGACTTCATGAGTCGGCCATCCCAAGAGTCCAGTCAAGTCCTAATTCAAAATTGACAAATTTCTCTGCCTGATCATCGAGATCCTCATATATTTTCCTAACGAGTCATCGAAGACCTCAGGGTAGTGAGTTATAAACTCCCATTATACTTCTACCTGAGTTTTGAAGATCTTGAAGTTGTTGCTCGAGCTATGAAGACCTCATCTCCAGCCATTGGGTGTCACTAGCTTCTTGAGTATGGATATTATATTTGTATGTCTTTGACTAATTTTGAGATGTATATCCATTGTGTATTGATTGCGGATACACTTTATATATTTATATGACATGGATCTACAGTGTATTTTATTGGCATCCATGATTTATTTCATCTCGAGCATGGGTATGCCTGCCTCAGAGAGATAATTGTTGTTTTGCAGATGGCACCTCCCGAACTCTCGTCCCAGGCTCACTCGTTTTCATACATTGGTGAAGATATTGTAATGTATTTCACCATCAATTTCTCTTCTAACCTCACACATTAGGGGGCATCTATTATATCCCTAAAATGCTCTACTCATGCATACATGGCCTTGGCTCTCTTACTTGCATATTTTTCC
This sequence comes from Picea engelmannii, assembly GCA_009831015.1. Lineage (NCBI taxonomy): Eukaryota > Viridiplantae > Streptophyta > Pinopsida > Pinales > Pinaceae > Picea > Picea engelmannii. The sequence goes on along the minus strand of ML798555.1, from coordinate 378,614 downwards.
AAAGCGCTACTAGGAAGTTCTTCTTAAAAAACCATTTTTTAGAAGATGTACGTGCCCTGCAATATTACATCCCACGCACATATGCTTGTTTCACCACTAAAACTCGTGTACATACGCATGTTTCACCATTACAACCCACGTATGCTTGCAAAAGTTGCAAAAAATAAAAATTTGCAAGGAATTCGTTGAAATTCATGGGTTATTGCAAGTTTCCCAACTAATCCACCTGCTATAGCCCATCACCCAACCAAATAACCATCCTTTTGGAATATAAAATGATGTGTTGGGGTCTCATTTCAAATCTAAGAATAAGAACAGTGAAACTCTGCCCAATTTCACTTCCCCTCCTTACCCAAGATATTGTTTCCTTTTGTGAGATATTGCCTCAACATTCCCTCATCAACCCCTTCTTCCTCCATTCATCCCATTCCCTTCCATAGAGGTGATCAGAAGGTTGAGAGAAGAAGTTCATTCAAGGTGCACTTGGAGCATGGTAAATAGGATCCCGGATCAGGTTCGCGGAACGGTGACCGATTCAGATTTTAAGGTATAATCTTTGTATTATGAATAAAAGAATTACATTTTCCTGTCCCAAATGATGGTGTCTTGAGTATTTTTATTGATTTATACTTAGCATTTAACATCTAACCCTAAATTGTGGATATAATAACATCCTTGTAGTTCTTTGTTTTCCTATCTTTGGATGTAGGTCAACCTTGGGAGGAGACATGCAGTCAATGAAACATCCAAGCATGAGGAGATCATCACTAGATGTGGGATCCAATGTATAGTTACTCGATCTCTTCTCTCTTTTCTTTCTTTACATTAGTTTTGGTATGTTTGGGGTAGAATTGAAAATTGATTAGATTTTAGACAGTTATTAACTATGTCTACATCTTGAATCCTAGTGTAGTTGAAGGGGGGGGTTTCCCGCTAGCACTCTTCAAAATATTCAGCAAAGGGAACCCATGATTTCTCTTGAAGAAATTAGCCTACACACTTCCAAAACTCGCCTCACTAAAAGAAAACTTGATCCCAAATGTGAGATAGGTGCAACACTTAAGGAAAATTGAGTCCCTCAATTAAGTTTGATCCCTGCAAAGCCCAAACTCAGCCTCCACAATGAAACTCAACCGCCACAAAGAGAAAAACTCAAGAACCACTAAGGAAACTTTGTTTCCAAGATGAATACTCTACCGCAATGAATCCTAATAAGAATATATGAGTGATCTCATATCGTTTACTAGCTAGGGTGGATAGTCTCACCACCGAAACCAATCTCAAAAAACTCTCTAGGGTTTTCGTCCCAAGAGCCAAAGCCACAAGAGCTCTCTCAATTCAATTTTAGAAAATACATAATGCATAATGAGAGACTGCACCCTCATTCCTATTTTATTTCCTCATTCACCCTTTTTGCTGACCCTTTTACCCTTTTTCACTTAATTGACCTTAACTAAAATCACTTTATTAATTTATTAACCCTTTTACTCCTAAAAGTGATTTATTTGGATTTAAAGCATTTTTGGGCACTGAAATTCACTTTTTATCCTCTCCACCATTTAGAGCTCTTCATCCCAGTTCCAACGAGCTATTACACCAAGGTACCCCTCTTAGATAAATTATTAAAATTAAAACCTTAGTGCAATCCATTAAATAATGCCTATTAATACCCCCAAATTGTAGGAACTGTCAAAATGAAACGAAATCGAAATATGACTACGCAGGAATCATCCTGATGGTTAAATATGACAAGAGGACCTCTAAAAGAATCATATTACTCCTCCAAAATTCCCAAGGTCACTTTTAACCTCATGTTACCCCTTTCGTCAGGTTGACATAAACCCATAAGGTCATCTAGAACTATAGAGTAAGGGAATCCAAAAATGGGAAAATTACAGTGGTATCAGAGCAACCCATTAATGGAATCTCAGGGATGATTTTAGGGGCTAAATTTCGCTCATGGGCTATTTTTCCATGGTTTTTCCCAAAACAATATTCGCTATTCTAAAAATGATTAGGCCAAATTCTAAAGGATAAAATTATTTTACCTAAAAAATCGCCAAAATTTTATACAAACTATATAAAATCCTTAGAAATTTGAATATTTTTACAAAAATATCGCCAAACATTTTATAGTTGGCATATGAAGGATTAGTAATATTCACCAAGGTTTCTACATTTTAAAATAAATTTCCATCCTTAAAATCATCCCTGTAATGGATATGGGTGTTGATATGAATTATGACAATCCACTTCTTGAGTTGGATGGTGGATTTGTTTCTGATTGTAGTATTTCACTTGGTAAAAATAACAAGGTATGGGATCTGGGAGAAGATTCAGAACTTGAGTTGGAGTGTGGTGTTCAACATGGTTTAATATTCAGGTTAACTTTATGATGAGTATGGTTACCCTCCTGGGAGACCACCTGATATGAAATGTGCAAAGGAGGATACAAATGAGGATTGTGTTGGGAATGAGATGATATTGAGAGGCATCATCATTCCTTTCTACATAAGGAATTGGAAGGTAACTTGGGTACGCAAATCAATGATGTCAATTGAGGATCATTTCCTTGTGGGTATTCGTTATGAGTTGCTTCATTCTTGCATGAGGTTTGGTATTGAGTTTTGGAGTTGGCCAACAAGTGTGACATTTCATACCTTAACTGAGTTGATGAGTAGTGTTTCATATTTTCCATATGTAGTTGGAGATACATTCCCTTCATGGGATGTGTTGATCCTTAGAAATTACTCTTGGTTTCGTATTCATGCTTGGGATTCTCAACAATAATTGACAGAGATTATTGGGAGTCATAAGAGTGACATTTGGAGTGACAAGGATAAAAATTTCATACTTAAAGTTGTTCTTTTTCTTATCATCCACTATGTGATTCCATTGCTTCATCTATAGGTAGATTGGAAGAATATTTTAAGTGAGAATTGGAGTATTGAATGAATGATCACTCTTGGGGATGTCAATTGGAAAATAATGAATCAGAATCTCATTTTGGAGATTGTTGATCGGTTGCAGGTACACCACTTTACATCATTGTTTTCTCTCATTTAGGGAAAAAGGTAGAATCTTATGGATCGATTACTTTTGTTGGAGTAAAATTCCTTGATGATGTAGAGAAATTAAAAACACATCTAAGAGTTTATATCGACCCTCACATCTGATCCAAATATCAATACCCACCCTCACCCATTCTCCATTACCAATCCTTCATACCAACTGGATTCCTAATAGAGGAAAGTGATGGCCACACACACACACACACACATATCTAAGGGTTAGCTTAATTAGTTGAACCATACACCCAATGTATGTTGCCAATGAGTAGGCCATAGGTCACAAGTTCAAATCTAGTAGAGTCCCTCAGATATACCAACCACTATTGTGGTTATTGGTTGAGTCATCCCCCATCTAGATGTTTTGAGAAGAGGAAGGGATCCTATGAGGTTTCCTCGGAGAAAGTATATTTAACTAATATACTACTATACTACTATATAACTAATACAACTGTGTGTATGTGCATGTGTAACTATATTTTTTCCAAGGAAAACCTCATGCGATCCTCCCTCTTCCCTGGAATATCCAGTGGAGGGTGATTCAGTCACTAGGAACAATAGTGGATGGTACCCTAAGGGGCTTGACTAAATTTGAAATTGTGTCTTATCACCTCCACGTCAACAACATGCCTTGAGAAAATAGTTAAACAGATTAAGCTAACCCTTGATGATATATATGTTATCATAACATTTTCATTTTCAATCAACATAAATACTCCTCATTCTACATGATTGTATTTTCAACTTTTTATTGATACTTTCATCTCTCATTCACACTTAATTCTTTCAAAAAAATTTGAAAATCTCCTCCTTAAAAATCATGTTTAGGGAGGATATTTTGAAAAAGTTTTGAAAGAATTAAGTGTGAATGAGAGATGAAAGTATCAATAAAAAGTTGAAAATACAATCATGTGGAATGAGGAGCATTTATGTTGATTGAAAATGAAAATGATTCTTGACCTCTAAGCTAGAATTTGACTGATTTGAGAAATGATGTTTTGGAAAAGACAAGGAAGTGGAAACAAGAGACTCGACATTTGTTATTAGAGCCTTGCTTTTCCTTATAAAAGTCCAACATCATTGAACATATAAGCCCAAATCATCCAAAGAGCATCATTGCTCATCTTATTCTATATAAAGAGACACGTTAAATGCATGAACAATTAATTCAAGAACATAAATTATCTTAATTAGCATGGTAAAAGAATACTAAAATGACTATATATTACTAGAATTAAATAAATATTAGAAAATATTAGTAATTTATATGCACAAACTAGTATACTAATGGTATATGTACTTCATGAGTAAGAGGTTAAACTACAACTGAAGGTACTATTTGATTTCATGTATAGGACTGAAGCTAGAAGCTACTAAAAAGAACATGATCCTACTAGAGGTAGTCTCAACTATGACCACAGGAGATACTGATTTTCTTGTAGACCTATCTAGGCTAAAACTGTGTTACGGTCATGGAGTAATACCTAAAACTGCTTTTGATTAGCTAAGAGGTCATATTCCTTACATGTAAGGAAATAGGTTAGCGATCCAAGACACTGATGTATCTAGCAAGAGTGAACGTTTCCCCCCTTATGAACAACCAACAAGTCATTTCAGGTGGTGCAGATTTCCTTCAATAACGATGATGATTTAACTCACATTTACAGATAGAAATCAGTGATTGATGTCTTCATTGTATGATAGTTTTTTCCACCTTCGAGAAAAACATAAAGAAAAAAAAAAGACTAATGGCATATGTTTATCTATAACCTATGTTATTAGTTTATGTAGTCATTGATAGCATCTCAATGACTAAACAACAAATTTGCTAGCGTATCACTAAAAATGGATGTTATAACTTATGACAAACATTTTGTGAATTTAATGACAACACCTCAAATTCTATTAATCTGCTCACATGGGAAAACATGGATGAATGAGGGATAAAAGAAATTAAATATTAGATAAAAATTCTAAAAAAGGTAAAAGAATCCTTATTTTGGAATAAATAAGAAAATCTAAAGTATACCTCATGGTTAAGAATCTAAACTGCAACTAGGGGTAGTATTTAGTTTGATGTATGGGATTAAGGCTAGATGCTCCTAGAAAGCACATGACTCCACTAGAGGTAGTCTTGGTGATGACCACAAGGAATATTGACTTTCTTGTAGATAATGTTTAGGTTGATATTGTTTATTGGTCCTAGAGTAAGACCTAAAACTAATTTTGATTTGCTAAGAGCTTTCCTTCCCTGGACGTAAGGAAATTGGTGAATGGCCCAACACCCAAAGGCATCTAAAAAGAGTAAAAGTCTGCCTCCTATGAAATACCAATGGTTTATTTTAGGTGGCATGATTTTCCTTGAATAATGATGATTAGTCAGCCCACATTCGTGGTTAGCAAACAACATTGACTATCCTCGCTATCAATTAACAACTAAGTTATGATAGGTTTTGTCACCTTCAAAGAGAAAAGAAAAAAAGATAAAAGAAAAGGGAAAACTAAAGAAATTCTTTTAAAAACAAATAAGAAGATCCAATTGGATGATATTAGAGGATCCATGCATGTGCAAGAAGCTTTGGTCTATCACATTTCAATGAACATGTCTCTCCATAGCAAGTGTAAATAGAAGGCTTCATTCTATTTACATAATATATGGCCTACAAATTTGTATTTAAGACAATATAGAGTTTTAGTATGTCTTACATTATTCCATTAATACTCTAGCATTTAAGCCCATCATTTCATATTGTTGGATTATATTAATGTTTGATCGTATTTATGGTAATGGATACGGAGTAAGTTAAAAAGTGGACAAACTCAATCATTTTTCCATCAAAATTCTTCTTCAAATGTATTAAAAATTTTATCAAAAAATATAGTTCCATTTAATCGATAAGAACTTTGATCGTAAAACTTTGCTCCGAAAAGTTATAACCCATTTTAAAACGACCAAAATCATTGAAATTTCAAAAAAAATAAATGTATCAAGCTAGAAAATAATAGACTCTTAACAAACATCGAAGTTGCCCACTTTTCAATTCACTCTATTTCAAAATACTAAATTAAAAATAAAGAAAATGAACATTGATAAATAAAACCTAATAACTCCAATCATAAATTGGATAATTATCCTTTTTTTCTTTAATTTTTCCTTCAAAATTGGAAGTATAACACTTAGGAATTATGCTTCATCCAAAACCGCTTTAGCTAACGTAAAAATTATGAGCAAAATTTAAAAAATGTGAAATTAAAAAAAAATTATATAATAAAAAAATTTGATATAATTTACTAAACTTTATAAAATTGTGTTTCATCGTAAGCAAATTAGTGCAAAGTCAAATACCTTGACTTGCAAACAAAACGTATTCCAATTACTAAGTTACTTTATACATCATCTTCTTGGAATAAAATTTGAGAATGATATTTCACCACATTATAGATCTTTTCCTTTATGAAAGTAATAAAATTTGAGAATGGCATTTCACCACATTATAGATTTTTTTCTTTATGAAAGCATTTTAGAGATGAACTAAGTAGTTTGAGATTTGTATAATCCAAGTTTTATGTA
>ML798555.1:329150-363734 GCA_009831015.1 Picea engelmannii | reverse complement strand
TACATTAAATCATCACCATCAACCAATCATCACATAGAACCTGATAATGCTTCCTGAGACTTCTTCAATTTCTGCAATTCTTTAATTCTTGGAGTACTATGATCCTATAGATAATATTACTCAATGTATTCTCTGAAACTCCTCCAATTTTCACTGCTTGAATCCTCCCCAAAAAGTGGTTATAGAAAGAATGGTAGACTTTATTCAATTCTGGTCTATTTCGAAGACCCAACTTGTATAGCATGCCCCATGCTCAATATTTAACAACCAATTCTGAAACTCGCACACAAGAAACCACATTCCATACTTTTTCCAATGGAAGTGGTCCCACTTCATGTGGATTTTGTACGAAGAAGTTATGACTGTTTTACCCGGAACACCTATTTATTGACTAGCTTCAGGATTGGTCACAAACCCTATCTTCCACAGAGTGTATCTCCATATTTATAGCGAATAAAGAGATGAAATTTTTACCAAAGGTACCTTGATATGTATTCTCAATACCATAGATATTTCACCATCTGAATCATTCTAGAAAAAGAGTTATAGAAAAAATGGTAAGATGACCTAAAAATAACATACCTTAGAACACATCACCAAAAGACTTCATCCTCCCTTGAAATCCGACCTTCTTTTCTTCTTATTACCTCTGAAATTTGACTTGTATCAAATGAATGTATAATGATGTTTATTTATACCATTTATGTTACTTCCTTTTAACATTAGGGCCGACCTGACACTTTCTTATTTTGTAATTCGTTTCTTTAATTATCTTCAGGGCCTACATGTACTTCCTTCTTCAATTCACTTTGTCATATTCAAAAATTCATTTCTCCTCAACCATGAGGATTCACGTGACGTGCCACATACCACCAAAAACAACATGATGTATACTATCCATCCATGGGAGTTGTATCTACATGTGCATTTTCCTTCATGTAGGGTTGACATCAATGACAACAACCAATCTTCCAACAAATACTACCCTATCGAAAGTTATGACGACTTGTATACCAAATGGACCACACTGCGACAAGAAAGAGACCAAGCAGTTCCAGATTTCACAAATATCTTCCATACCTTGTGCACCAAGCTGGGTATCAAAGATTCGAAGCGACATCTGGTGCTCAAGTATCATGGTGCTCTGCGTATATACATACAGAACAAAATAAAATTTTTGGACATCTCATCCTTGGGCATGGCCTACCAATATGTCGTTAAAATCAAGTAGAAGCTCAAACAAAAGACGCAACAATTTGGGCCTGGGAACCCCGCACAACAAAAGACAGGAAAAGGCATCCCCAACCTACAAAACAAAGGACAAATCAAATATGGAGAGTATCAAGACAACCAGTCCAAGCCACAATCAAAGAAGGACACCAGAAAGACAAATAAAGATACCAAGAAGTGGTGCAAATTCCATAAGAGCCCTTGGAATAACACTACTGACTGCCACTCAAAAGAGTTGTTGGTGGCCAAAGTGAAAGCCTCTGAATCAAATGCGGGTTCTGACTCTGAGCCAGAACCAGAAAGGGGAAGACGGATCATTGACACAGAACCCATTGCCACCGTTGCTACCACCAAGCTCCAACCTAGTGAACCAGATGAGCCAGAAGAAGGAGAACACCTCTTCCATTCACAGATGTGGGTAAAAGTCACTCCGCTGCACTTCATCGTTGATAGAGGTAGCCAAAGGAACCTCATATTAGAAGAGGTTGTCAAGCAGCTGGCGCTTCCGACAATGCCGCACCCCCAACCCTACACCATTGGATGGCTCCGCCAAGGAAGCGATCTCCACGTCAGCCAACAGTGTTGACTGTCGTACAACATCAAGCTCTTCAAAGGCGAGGTATTGTGTGATGTTGCTCCTCTCGAAGTTTGTGATGTTCTTTTGGGCCAACCTTATTTATGGAAACGTCATGTTGTATATGAGTCTATGCCTCGAAGTGTTATTATTACTTTGAACAGGAAATTGTAGAAGATACCCGAGGCAGTCCCACCTAGTTCTATTTCCTTGATCTCTTCTAAGCAATGCAGGAAGCTCATCTCTCAGATGGGGAAGTTTGTCTTCTTCATGATTCGCTCTCAAAATAAGTGAAAGATCATAGCCACATCCAGGGTCTCTGTGGCCAACCTCTCCACACATCAGAAGAAAGTAGATAAGGTTGTGGAAGAATACTCAGATATCTTCTCCTCACCTACCGGGGTACCTTTGCACTGTGAGTTCAAGCACCCCATCGATCTGACCCCCGACGCACCACTGCCCAATGGGCTAGTATATCGTCGCTCTCTATTAGAGAATGAGGAGATCAAGCGACAGATCCAAGAACTACTCCACAAGGGGCACATCCTTCTCAACGCATCACCCTGCGGAAGCCCAATCATGTTGGTATAGAAGAAAGATGGAACCTAGTGACTCTACATTGATTATCGGGCTCTGAATAAAATCATAGTCATAAACTGATACCCAATTCCCCAAATCGACGATCTCCTTGATCAACTCATGGGGGCCAAATACTTTAGTAAGATTGATCTGAAGTTTGGCTACCACCAAGTCCTGATAGAACAAACAGATGTATGGAAAACTGCCTTCAAGTCAAAGGAAGGTCTTTTTGAATGGTTGGTCATGCCCTTTGGTTTGACAAATGCTCCAGCCACTTTCATGAGGATGATGGACGATATCCTGCGACCATTCACCAATACTTTTGTAGTGGTGTATCTATTTGACATTCTCATTTACAGCAAGACTTGGGCCCAATAGTTGTAGCATATTCAACAGGTTCTGCACACCCTGAGGCAGCACAAGCTATATGCCAAATTGGAAAAATGATCCTTTAGCATGGAGAGGGTCCATTACTTGGGCTACATCATTGATCAATATGGTGTACATGTGGATCTAGCCAATATCCAAGTCATTCATGACTGGCCAGTCCCAACCACACTCACTAAGCTTTAAAGCTTCTTGGGCCTTGCCAATTTCTACCATAGGTTCGTGTTGGAATTCTCCCATATTGCATGGGCCCTCGGCCAAATAAATAGGGGTGGTGGTAATGCGGAATTTGCGTGGGGCCGGTCCCAACAACAAGAATTCAATGATTTGAAGCAACGCTTGTGCTCATCCGCAATAATTTCACTACCATACCTGCAACAGCCCTTTGAGATCGAGACAGATGCTTCAGACTATGTGGTGGGCATCGTTCTCACTCAGGACAACCACCCCATGGCCTATCATAGTGAGACACTATTAGATGTTGTCCGTAAGAACCCTGCTTACGACAAATAAATGTACTCCATTGTGCAAGCCTGCCACTAGTGGAGACATTACATTCTTGGGAAGGAGATAGTCATCCACACTGATCATAAGCCACTATAGTTCATGCAGACACAAGGAAAATTTCAGAATGATCTCCATCAAAAGTGGTCCACATACTTGCAACAATTCCAAGTCAACATCAAGTATAAAATAGGAAGCACCAATCGGGTCGTTGATTTCCTCAGCAGACCGCCAGTCACGACACTCACCATGGTGATAGACTCTTGTGACCATGAGACCTCTAGATGGACCCAACTCTATGAGACAAACCCAAACTTCTCCACCACCTACCAAATGTTGGGTGCAAACATAGTTGTCGATAATTTCCATCTTCAGGATGGGTTGTTGTGTCGTCTGGACCATATCTGTGTTCCATCAAGCGAGCGAGTGAAGCTGATCTGGGAAGCCCACTACAGTCGAGTGGTAGGACACTTCGATGTCGAAAATAAAGTGGCGATGCTACAAAAACATTTCTACTGGCTGAAACTTCGATAGGAGGTCAGCAAGTATATCAGGTCCTGCACTGCTTGCGCTATTACCAAACCGACCATTAGGAAATAGGGCCTATACAACCCTCTTCCTAATTCTGATAGGCCATGGGAATCCATCTCAATGGACTATATGTCGGGCCTCCCATCCACCAAGTGGGGAAATGACTGTGTTTTTGTGGTTATTGATCGCTTTTCTAAGATGGTGATTATGGTTGCCTACAAGAATAACATCACAGCAGAGGCCACTGCCAGGATCTTCTTTGAACGAGTCTGGGTACATTTTGGAATCCCACAAACCATTGTCTCAGATCAGGGTAGTCGATTTCTCAGCACATTTTGGTCAAGCCTCTAGTCACTACTGGACACCAAGCCGACCAAATCCACCACCTTCCACCCCCAAACAAATAGCCAAACCAAGGTTGTAAATCGAATGAATGTGCATATCCTTCACATGTATAATTCAAAGAACCCTCGCACATGGGATGAGATCCTTCCCTATGTCCAACATAGATACAACTGACCCCTGCATAGCTCAATCGGCCATAGCCCCTTTCAGGTGGGGTTGGGATTCCAACCATTAAGTCCCATAGATGTTGCACTTTCCCTTGTGGTCACCTTGACCGACTCATCTCCTGCTCCAACTGAAGCTAACAAAGCCACCTGGTTCATTGAGTGGATCTAGGACATCTGCCAATAGGTTCAGGATATCCTACAGAAGTCCAATGACAAGTACAAGAAGCACCATGATCAACATTGGGTGCCACATAAGTTTCAAGTGGGCGAAAAAGTTTGGTTCCACTTGCAGAAATAAATCCTTACAGGACCCCATCGAAAGCTTCACCCACTCCTTTATGGGTCATACACCATCACCAAGGCTATGGGGGATAATGATTTTGAGCTCAACATTCCTCCTTTCCTTGGCCTGGACCCAATGCTCAACGTGGATCTCCTTCACCCTTATTTCCCACCATTATTGGACACCTCAGATGTAGCAGAACAACTGAAACCAATGGAGCTCAACCCCGATTTCATACAATAGGCATCCAGTGCTCAAATTGTGGACACATAGATCAAGGGCACTCAAAAACAAAGAATCCAACTTTATCGAGTCGTCAAAGTAGGGCAGCTCCTACACCAAGGCAAGTGGCTCACCCAGGGCCAAATTCAGCATAAATTTCCTCATCTGATGGGGGAACTCAATGCAATGGAGAGAATTTCTTCCTAAGGAGGAAGGATTGATCCAGGTGGATATTGGTGGCCACCCACCTCTTCCAACTGGCTCAAAACAATTTTCTGGCAATTTTGACAATTTACTATTTTTAGCAGTTTTAACTTCTGGGGCCATTTTGAGGGCCTAACTGAGGGCCTAAAATGAATCTCCTCTACGATACCTTTCTAATGGGCTATCATACGCCTAAAACGAAGATCGTATGCAAAAGTTACGACCTCGGGAAGTTGATGTAGTAACTTACCCAGATGGGGCCCACATAACTTTTGGTGCTTCATCTCCTAGGGTTAGGTTTTTGGATGTCTAGGTTTTTTTTGCATTCATGTTTATTGTAAAAAGGCCTTCAAAGCCTCATTTTAATGATCTTCTTGCGAATGAGCGCAGCTGCCACATCTCTTCTCAGAGATAAGCCGCCGCCATTTCAACAAGCATGTTTCCGCTACATTTTACAGTTTCATCTTATTTACTTATTGAATAGAAAACTTGTTTTACTGTATATATGTTATTTTGCGTTAATCACTTGTTAATAATCTGTATTCATTTTTCTCTACTCATAAAATTTAGATCAGTTGAACACAAGGGAAATCCCCCAATCAACGACCAATGAGAAGATGTCGACTGCTAGGTTCAAGGTTACCTACCCATGATGAAAGTAGGACTAGGGTGCATGGTAGGACTACAACTTCATGTAACTATGATACACACTGAGGGTATGGCCGACATGAAAAGTAAATATTTCTAAGAAATGGCTGACATAGGCTTATAGACATCCTTTGAACAAGAGCATGAGACATATGGAAGACTCGGACAACATAGACTTGATAATGAAACTTTGTGATGCCAGAGGCACCAATTAAAATCTCCATAGGGACTCAAAGAGTAACCAGTCAGACTAGTAAACTCTAAGTAACAAGCTCAACTTCCTAAGTTCATCCTAAGCCCAAACTTTGGATGAAAAATGGACTTAAATTTTTTTCCTCTGTTGAAAGGTGACACGATTGCTGCCAACATGAGATAATATTCTTTTCTCGCCCATCGTTTCTTGTTTTTTCATAGACAAATTAATGCTATGATATAGAGGAGGAAATGAGTGTGGTGAGTAAGAAACTGGTTCTAATAGTGGAACATACCTATGCTCAATGCAAGGAGGTGCATGCAGGACATGGACACTCGGGGGAATGTTTCCTCTTAGGGTATAGGGTGTCAAGCTGTAAAGGATATAAACAAGGCTATGATTGGCTAGTGATGCAAATTGTTGAGGTAATGGGATTCTAACAAGAAAGCGGGAACCGACAATAAGCTCAATACTGGAAGAAGGATAATGGAATGCAATTACAACTTAACTCCAAAGAATGTTATTTTTTGTAAATTTAGTCCCCTAGGTCCGAAAAAGTATAAAACGATACTCAGGAGAACTCTTCTAGCCAATGTTGACTAGAGTGCTCCTTTTTCGAAATTAGTCTACTTGGTCCGAAAAAGGGTGAAAATTACACCAAATAGACATCCTTTCAAATCCATTTAATGAGTGTGAAAGAGACAAGTTGGAAAAGATATTAACTAAGACTCAAGGATGTTGTTCTAAGCAACATATCATGGGGGAGGCCAGGGATCTCACACTGTACTTTTGTCGAAAGTCAGAAACTCACAAATAGATGACACAAGCTTGGGAAAACCCAAAACTTTCCAAGTCGAGTAGGATAAAATACTTGCAAAGGAGACTTTATCTACAATATATTGAAGAATGCCCCTTATCTGGAAGGGTGTAGAAGAAGGAATGCGAGGCTCTACAAGATCATCCCAATCAAAGGAAACCATCCTAGGACTTGGAGGGAGCATACTCGGAGAGAGTGGAATGCTCCCTTGTTTATAAGGTATAGGACTAGAAATGCTAAGGACATGGTCGAAAGACACATCACCCCCCAAAAGAAGAGTGGGATTGATTGAAGATTGCATCGGCAATGTCAATTCCTTAGACTTATCACTCTCCAAGAGAAGAGTGGGATCGACTGAAGATTGAATTGGCATGACCACTTCTTCAACCATTGGTTAAATAGGATGCAAGAAAACAAGGTCAAGAGATGCATCACCCCCAAAAATAGGAGTGGTGTCGGCTGAATATTGCATCGACACGACCGTTGGTTGAACAGGATGCGAGACAACAAGGTCAAGAGATGCATCACCCCCAAAACGAAGAGGGGTGTTAGCCAAAGATTGAATCATCATGACCAATGTATCAACCAAAGAAGGACTAGAATGTTGGGAAACCAAAGACAATTAAGAACCCAAAGGACCCCCAAGCAAGGACCATGCTTCTTGTACCACAATAGTAGCAGGGCACAAACGAGTAAGGTGATCTCCTTTTCAAATCCTACAAAGGAACTTGGGCTTACGTCTTATACATCGATGCTTCTCAATTGTATGAATTCCCCCAGCATGAATTATAGTAGTTGGTGACATTCTCCCATCATAACTTACAGAGGCTAGTAGTAGATCTCCAACATGACTTGCATAGGTTGGTGATGAATCCCCAACATGACTAGAAGAGGTTGGTGATGAATCCCCAACATGACTAGAAGAGGTTGGCGATGTATGTGTAGTTTGACTAGCAGTGACTAGAGTTGTGCCCCCAACATGACTTGTAGCAGTTGGTTGTTGGTCTTCAACATGACTTGCAGAGGTCGTTGACCTATCTCCAACATGACTAGCATAGGTTGGTGATATAATGCTAGTATGACTTACAGTGACTGGACTTGTGATTCTAGCATGAATGGTGGCGGTTGGTTGCGGCATTTGAGACGAAGGTTCCAAGAAAGACTGGTTTTGAGATATTGCGGGTCAGGAAGGGTTTTGGTATACACCATGGCCTTTTCCAGCAGGATAGTATCCTCCTCCAAACTAATTCATAAAGGGTTGTAAGGGCATAATTATCGAGGAAGCTGCTTGGGAAGAGAAAGAGACATGAAAAAGGTTACTCAGGCGAGGATATATGTAGCCCCTAGATGAAGGAACTTCATGAAGGGAATTTCCCATACTATAAAATTTACTCCCCTCCAGATGAAACACCAGAGGAAATATGGAGGTACACCATGGGAAAAGTGTTCATAGGAACTGACATAGCGGAAGAAGAATAGATGGACGAGATGTAATAAGTATAATTGTTACACACCAAAATTCCACACTTAAGTACCTCACCCTTAGTGTCGAAAGTGTCATGCAAGTGTCACATATACATTGATACCATGAAAGAACATTTGTCACAATCCCTAGTCAATGTGGAGGAGAAATATTGTATATGAAGGTCAAAATACTATGTGCACCTGAATTATTTATTAATATTCATGAAAAGGAAATTAATTTAGTGTGAGAATCCACCTCACATTTAGTTTCCTATTTTCAAGGAGAGGTTGAGAACGTCATGGATGGTTGATATATTTTCTCAAACCAAAATCCTAATTTGGTGGATCTTGAAAGATATTTCCTCCTTAAAATCCTTGAGAGATATTCTCTCCCTAAAATCCTTGAAGAGATATTTTCTCCCTAAAAGTATTGGAGATCCCATTTTAGAGGATATAATGAGTGATCTTCTCCATAGTCTAAAACGAAGAATCCTAAACCCAAATTCCCTTGCAGGCTTTGTAACGGTGACCATTTTCTGAGAGATTTCCTTGGTCTCCCCAAGGACTTAGAAATTTGGTCTTCCACGTCATCAACCTCTACTAAACATGCTAGTGACACCCCATCAACTAGTGACATTAAGGTTGGTAAGAAGAATAGAACTGTGAAATTTCATTGTATGTAATGCAAAGGTAATCATTACTCTCACATTTTCCCTTGTATGGATGAGGCTTCTTATTTTTTGGAAAAGATTAAACTTCCAACTGTTTATCATAAGATATCTCCCAACCTATCATTATTTAATGGACTGGTCAATACGGTTCCATCCCCGGTCATTCTAGTTGATCAGGTGGTCAATCTGGTTTCATCCCCAGTTGAGCCAAAAACCCATGTGGTCGATCCAGTTCCATCATTGATCAACCCCACTCTTCATATGAAGAGTGCCAAAGTGGTCGATCCAGTTCTGTCATTGATCGATCCCACTCTTCATCTGAAGTGTGACAAATTGGTTGATCCAGTTCTTTCATCGATCGATCCCACTCCTCCCTCAAAGAGTGCCAAAGTGGTCGATCCAGTTCCATCATTGATTGATCCCACCCCTCCCTTGAAGAGTGCAACCAAAGTGGTTGATATGGTTCTGTCATCGGTCGATCCCATTCCTCATTCAAAGAGTGAGGATGTCTCTTAGGTCTACCTCATTAATATTGATTCACCTGGACAAGGGGGAACTCCGTCTGTCCCAATGGCACCCCCTTCAAGAAATCAAATGATTTCTATTAATTGGAATCCTTTGACAGAACCTCATCTTCCTTCTTGTGTGCCTTCCAAATCACTGTGCAAGTTTGTGATAGAAATATTTCAAACATTGTAATAGACGAAGGTGCTTCTGTAAGCATCTTATCCACGAATGATTGGAAAGATTTTGGTTCCCCGTAGCTTGCACCTGTGACTTAGAATCTGTTGACCTTTGATAGAAGAGTTAGTCCACCTTTAGGGTTCCTTCCTCAGTTTTCGGTTACTTTGGGAGGAAAAACAGTCTACATTGATGTGATGGTAGTTCATGAACCCTTGGACACTAACCTGCTCCTAGGGAGAGACTATGTCTACGTTATGAGAGATTTTGTGTCCACTCTCTTTCGAGTGATATTTTTCCCTCACAATGGAAACATAGTAATGATCGACCAACTTTCATTCATTGACCCTCATATGATGGTCAACATTCCACCTTCCCTGAACGGTCCATGCATGCCAGCGATGTCCGCCCCACCGCAGGTCAATTATGTAATGACCTCCCACATGCATTCAACCCCACACGAGAGGGAATCTCCCCCTTCTCCTAACTTAGATCTGGTAGTTGACATGGTCATCTCTTTGATAGGGCTATTAGAGCTAGATATCCCTACCCTTATCGAGGTCGTCGACATGTATTCCTTCCGGAGTGTTTTTATTCCATCTAGCAAATATATCCTAGAATCCATGGTTGATGTTTGACCCTTGACATGTATTCCTTCTAGAGCATTGTCCTGTTGGAAGCCATGATCAAGCAGAGGCCTTGAGCATAGTTTTTCTTCTCTGTGGCAAGCTCGTTAAAAAATGAAATAGAGGTTTTGAGCATAGTTTTGTTTCTCTATGGAAAGCTCGTTAAAAAATGAAACAAAGGTCTTGAGCATAGTTTTTCTTTTTTGTGGCAATCTCATTTAAAAATTAAATAGAGGTCTTGAGCATAGTTCTTTTCATGTTTCAAGGTCGTTAAAAAATGAAAAAGTTGCCTCTCCTATGAAGTCAAGTATTTTCACTAGATATCATAGATATCGAGTCGAGTCTTTAGCTAGATCTTGTAGATATTGAGTCAAGTATTTTGTTAGGTCTCGTATTTGAACCTTCCTTTCATCTGCCTTTGTTAGTTGACCTTTTTCCTCATCCGGTACAGAAATAAGTGACAATATAAACGTCGAAGAATGAAACGAAGCTTGGGGAGGCATGTCCCCAACCTTTGATTATCATTCTGGACTTAAGCCGCTAGCTTTTCAAGCTGGGGGCAGAGTACCAACCTTCCATGGGTATCCATGCAAAACCTTTGGAAATTACGTTGGGAAATTACAAGCATAGTTTAATTTTGTTTCAAGCTTATGTAAAAATGAAACCAATACCAAGCTTAGTATTTGTTCTTTCTCGTGCTCGTAAATACATGAGAATGTGACCAAGTATACTTTTATCAATTTTTCAGACTTGTAAATGTTATATGAAAAAGGAACCCCCTGGAGTCTCCTTTAATCTCTTTTCACTCTGTAAACATGAAAATATTGTCGAGTGATCTTGCTTCCTTTCACACTAGTTAAAAGGTTTGAAAGGGTGTCTTTTGGGTGATAGTTTATCTCTTTTTCGACCTCGTGAGACTAATTACGAAAAATGAACACTCTAATCAAGAATGATTAGAATAGTTCTCCATTGTATCATTTTATACTTTTTCGGACCTTGGAGACTAAAATTACGAAAAAGGACAACCCTCGAGTCTCCTTTAAGTTCTTTTCAGACTATCTAAACATGAAAAACCACCGAGTTTTCCTTCTCTAGACTCGCTAAACTACACATTGAAGGACCCATATGGGAACAAACCCTTACTTCTTCCAGTTCATTAAAAAAAGGTAGAGGAACTAACCGATGGTGGGTTATATCGAGCATGTGTTATCCTCCTCGATCTCGTTAAATTAAAAAGAGGTACTCATCTATCTGGGTGGGGGGAAAAATTGAAGGAAGTGGATCAAGTTTTTGGGAATCCTTTATGGCAGTTATTTTCTCCCTTGAATATGGCACATATTTGTGTCTCATCTTACAGTTGGGTAATCCACTTGTCTCTGAGTCATACCAATTCCATGTGTCACCATAATTTTTTCGTCCATTTGAAGAGTTCTCTTATTGCCGTCACATTACATTTTTGGTACTCGCCGAGTCAATATTTCCAAGTTAGTTGTTGTGCCTCATCATGTTCAAGGGGAGTTTCACTTCAAACCATCTATCTACAATATTTCCAGTTTCCATTTCCTGTGTCAGTACATATGTTATATGCAATTTTGGTCATTGTGATGGTGTTATGATAATGTCATGATGATGAAATATCAAGCTCTTCTATAGGAACATTTTCCTGAGAAAGGTTACACTTATCAGCTTCCAGAAATCAAAGTTTAAAGATAGTTCGCATGCTGTATATATACTCTCCTGCGAGAATGCCTAATTCTCGCAGGCTGCTCTCAGTTGGGGTGCAAACTTCTCGCATTGTACTCAAGGCCAGGGTGCGAACATGCTCTTAAGGAAGGAAAATGAATAAGTTCTCGATCCTTCTAGAAGGGAATCTTCTAGAAGGATGAGTTGGCTTTCGAATGGTTGGAAAAATACTGGCTTTCCAGATATATTGGGATCATTCCCTATCCAAGTAACCAATTATCTTCTCCTATATATTGAGGAGATTGTTCATGGAAAAGGTTAGAAGCAATCTAGCAAGAGATTGATTGGAGAATTGTTGAAGCCTGTGTGAAGGATTGATGCTACAGCAGCAAGAGACTAAAGCAAGGTCATCACAAGTGGTTGATTTTCTTCATGCATGAGCAAGTGTGTGTGTCAAAGCTAGGAGCCATCGAAAGGAGACCTCCGACATCAAGGCTTAGGTTGTAAGTTTCTCTTTCAATTAATGCAATACAGTAATATGTCCCTTTCCCATAA
Organism: Picea engelmannii; assembly: GCA_009831015.1. Taxonomy (NCBI): domain Eukaryota; kingdom Viridiplantae; phylum Streptophyta; class Pinopsida; order Pinales; family Pinaceae; genus Picea; species Picea engelmannii. Next base: position 351,370 of record ML798555.1, on the reverse strand, counting down.
AGATGATATCACTTTATTACATGATTCCTTGATCACATGTATAGTCTAGATATTGAATATATTAACTTGTCAATATTCCGATTGGTTTGTACTGTGGCGATCTGAACGGTGCAAGAACATTGGAGTATTAAGCTTGGAACAATAGAGACATAAGGAAAGAATTCACAAGGTATGCCTACAACACTTATCTCTTAGTTCATTCAATAGACTAGATCTAGGGAAAGGATAGTATTCTGTTCTGTTTTGTTCCAGATCCGGGTGGATCTGGGGAGATCGGTTCGTGTCCGCACTTACGGATTTATCCTGAAACAAAATTGGCGACTCCACTGGGGAACTTATCCCTTTGTCTTTTTGATTTTTTGAATTTCTTGTGGCCATTTGCTCTATTGCTATCATTCTCCTGATTTGTTAATCTCTGAGTCCTCAGGATACCCTGAGAGACCTTCTGGGTCTATAAGCCAACTTGGATTTTGCTTGCATTTTCAAAATTTTCACTAGTTTCAGGGATTCCCGCACTGTACCTATTGAAAGCCTGTGATAACCTTGAAGGTTCGCATTCTGCTTATATATTCCAATGCGAACTGTTCGCAGTCTGCATTGAAGTGGCTTGCGAGAATTATACATTCTCGCACTGTGTCCAAGGCTTGCCTGCGGGCAGATTTTGAATTTTTTTTGAAATCAAGTTTTAAATTTCTCAACAGCTTAGATCTGTTGATTTACCCTTGTTTGACTTATTGGATCATTAGCTTACTTATCTTTTTCTTCAGTTTGCTTGCTTGGAGAGATTTAGGTTTTCTAGGTCTTCTTTGCTTTTGATAACTTGACTTTCTTTTCTTCGCCTTGTTTGGCATTTTCTTGCTCTTGGATTACTGGAGTTGGATATGTTTGGATAGCTGAGAACCAGTGATTGGTAGAGGGTTAAGTTTTTTGTGTTTTCTCTTTTGCTTTGAGGTTCGAAAGGACATTTTCATTTGCTTTTGGGAAGACTTCTTGGTTTGGTTTTCATTTTTACTATCATTGAAAGAAGTGGCTGGGTTGTTTTGTTTGATTTGGTTTGATTTGATTTTCTTTTCTCCTTTATCAGAGTTCTTCTTGGAAAGTGAACAATTTGGTTTTCTTTCAAGTTTTGTTTTTGTCATTTCGAAAACATTGTAAAATCAAATCTTAGAGCATCGAAGTATTGAAAAAGACATTTCGAGATTGTTATTTGATAATTGGTTATTGGCATTGGCATTTAAACGGAAAATTGAGCATTGCATTTGCATTATAGTATTGAGATTGATTCGGAAAAAGTTCTCTCTCCCGTAACTAGGATTCATGGAATGAAAAAGATTATATTTCATCATTGTCCTTGCATTACTTGGGTCAAAGTCACACATCATGAGTTTCACTTCCATTGCCTTTGATTAATTAACAACCTTTAAGAATATTGCGTAATCTTAAAATCAATCTAGTAACTTTTTCTAGGGCTCTTTACACCAACATATTAGCTAGGCTAGTGCTTTGGAGTAAGAAGAGAGACACACTCTCCATAAGCTAAAAAAACAAACAATAGCATCTTGAGTTAGGGAGTGTAAATTCCATTGGCAGCATATTGTCCTGGGAAGCCCTTCTAACACAAGGGTTAAGCACTAGGTCGCATTGGTGTTGGCAGAGATACTAACCTGCTTTGTTGACATCGGTGTAGAGATTGCACGTATTACGGGGATCACTCCGAGGTATACCCACAATTATGAGTGGAAGCCTTTGAGTTGGTTTCATGCTTGATACCCTGCCCTTGCGTGTGGATCAGACTGACGACTGTTCCCCCAGGCTATACTGTTGTTTGTGGTGACCTTAGTGGCCTATCTCTCTAGGTTCTTACCCAAGGTGACCGTGGAGGGGAAAGTCTCTGCGGTACCTGGAATCGACGTTGATCAAACTCACTTGGGCTCCTTGGAGGGTATACCCACGATTATGTGTGGGAGATTGCACCAGGGCGTAATTCTATTAAGCAGGTTGTCAACGTAACTTTTCCACCTTAGCCCCGCCCCTTCTCGTTTCGTTGTTGCGACGTTGGATTTCATCACCAACTAGTGGCTCTGAGATTAGAAGGTATTGTTTGCTTGGTGATTGCCTCTTAGTTTTTGTTTGCTAGAGTGTGTTGTTCTTTTCTCGAAGTTCACCATAGGATTTTCGTTGGGGGCTTGATTTTTGTTTACAATTGCTCCCCCGCGATGTTCACGTAGGATGCAAGGTTTGTCTCCGGAACATCCGGAAGCTTCAGAACCTTTGCATACGGAAACACCTGCTGGTACCCCTGAGGGTTCACCTCATCATACTGACGTTCCTGTGGTTACTTCACCACACGATGAAACCAGTGACATTCCTGTTGTCACCACACCACTTCCTCAGGTCGAAAGAACTGACTCTCTCGAAGATTATCGAATCCACAATACTATAGAGGATTATCGCATTCGTCGTCGACCTTCAGGACGATTTCATCTTTCTGGAGAAACTCTTGCTGTATCTTCTGAATCAATCGCTGGACCTTCTCACGGTGTAGTAAGTCAAGATCCTTTGGAGTCAGGTAATTTTCGACGAGCCTTGTTTGGTACTGAACCCCCTATTTACAAACTCGTCAACCCTCCTGAGTCTCCCGAGCCTGAGATTACACCAGAGACTACTGCATATAGTTTCGTCCTCCCTCCTGAGATGGCCCATCTCGCAAATACCACGAGTGTCCAAACCAAGAATCCGACAACTACTCTTGCCCCGATTAATACCCAGAGGCCTCCTGAGGTTAACCCAAATTTACGCCCTGGTTACCATGCTTTGAATCCTTCGTTGAATGTTCCTCATCCAACACCTCCACAAACTCCAGGTGGTTCTCTAGGTGGTCCTCAGTTCCCTGGGAATCCTATTCTCGGTTTCATCCCGACACTCCCTCCTCAATTTTTTCCTTCTGGTAACACTAATCCAACTAGCACTTTTCCGACTGTCGCACCTAACTTGCACATCTCTGTTGGTGGACAGGGTGGTACGGTTACTTTTCCTCTTCCCGGACACACTGCAATCACTGCACAACCTACGGTTGGCATACAACTTCCGGGTGGAACTATACCCGCAGCAGGGGGTCCAACCTCACCCCTTGGACAGAACATACCTCCTGCATTGGCCCAGTTTTGGACTCAACTTTTACAAAATCCTTCTCAGAATACTGGGGGCAGCAAGTTGTCCCTATAGTTGGCCAACCTTACCCAGGGGTAACTAATCCTATTTGGGGAACGAATCAAACTACTCAACCCCAAATCCCTGCTCAAACTCAAGGCTCTAATCCTTGGGGTTACTATCCTATCCGCCCTCCACCCAACCAGCCAGGGGCTTCTCTTTACGAGCAGTCTGCTTATGCTGCTACTGGTTTGCCGACGAGGATCCCACCCCAAAGCCACCAGTACCCGCAAGTGAACTGACAGTTTCCGTTTCTTGCTACCTTAGACTTGCCAGATTTGTCTAGGATCCTGAATGATCCTATTCATCACTCTCCTCAATGGCCTGCTATCCTTGCCAAACTTCCATCGGATATTCCGAAATTCGATGGCAAGCCGGGAGAGGATCCTAATAATCACGTTATGACTTTTCACTTGTGGTGTTCGTCCAACTCTTTGATGGATGACTCCATTCGTCTCCGTCTTTTTCAACGAACCCTTACCGGTTCGGCTGTGAAGTGGTACATTGAATTGCCACGAGGTTTCTTTTCTGACTTCAACACCTTGGCCATGGCCTTTATCACGCATTACCAGTTACCGATCCGCTATGATACTGGGACCGAGATCCTAACATCTTTCAAACAAACGAAAGGTACTCACATCTCAGATCACATACATGAGTGGAGACGCAAACGACGTCTCATAAAACTTGAACTGTCGGATCAGTTGCTGGCTGAATGGTTCACGAAGTCCTTCATGAACAAGATTGGTAAAGATATTGCTATGGGCGATGTTGTGACAGAAGAGCAGGCTATAGCTAGAGCTCAGTATCTTGATCTCGTTTATTCGCAAACGGGAACACTCTACACTTTATTGCCCGACCTACCTCGTCCTGGTACTTCCAACACTTCTACTGCTCCAGCTACCTCGCATGCAGCTAATGGTGTGATTGGGACTACTCATACCCATTCACATTCCGTTTCGTCCACAACCCCTAAACCCACCTCTTCTAATGTTCAAAATGCCCCGTCTCCTGCTCCTCCCGCCGGTAAAACCTCAGAAGTGAACGCTGTTCAATCTACACCGACCGGTAAGAATAAGTCAAAGAAAGGGAGAGGCAAGAATAAGGGGGGTAAAAATAATAATCCCACCGAACCTACTCCGAATGCTCCTGTTGAAGAGCGGGATAAACGAAAACCGCGCTACCCGTGTCTTATCTGCGGTGACGATCACTATACCAAAGATTGTCCTCGACGTGCCGAAGTTTCTAAGTTCCTTCAGGGAACACCCAAACCACCTACCCCAACAGTCTTGTCTCAGCCTTTCCCATCTCAGCAACAGGCCTCTTTGGTCATACATGACCAACCTTCTACTTCGACCACATCATATGTTTTGATGTGCACCGGTGATTCTAAGACAAATGACGTTGCAATTGCAACTAGAGCTAAAGACTATACTCCTGCTAAGGAGAAGGTTGATGACTTACCTCCTGATCTGGTACAAGCTTCTCCATCGAATCCACCTACAAATGGTCCTCTTCATCTCGAAAGACCGAGTCTTGATACAGTCTTACGACCCCCTAAAGGTGTTGTTCACAAGTCAGCGTTCAATCCTCATGCTCATGCAGCTCAGAACTACAATATTGTAGAAGATCTGGCCCAAGCACCTTCGGCGATGTCCGCCTTTGAGGTCCTTCAGTCTTGTCCTACGCAACGAAGGGCCCTGTTGAAAGCTATAGGTGGTATTGACCCTACGGATTTGAATTTGATAGTCTTTGACTTGGACGAACATATTCCAAGGTTTCCCCCCCAACTTGCTTTTCAAATACAAGTTATTGTCGCTGACAAGAACATTTGTCAGACAGTGGTTGATGAGGGGGCCTCTACGTGTGTAATGTCTCTTGCTTGTTGGAAAGCCATTGGCTCTCCTCCATTAACGGAATCACAGAATACTCTAAAAGCCTTTAATGGCTCTGGTTTTAAGACTTACGGCGTTATTTCCTCATTACCTGTCACTCTTGAAGGTAAAACCGTCCAAATTGAAGTGGAGGTTTTCGATTCTCACTTAGATTATAATCTCCTTCTTGGACGTAGCTGGGTAGATTCCATGCGCACTGTTGTGTCCACTCTTTTCCAAGTCTTACGATTTCCTCATCAAGGGAGAGTGGTTACAGTAGATCATCTTGCCTTTTTTAATTCCAATACTCATACAGGAAATGTACCGTTCATAGCTAAAACCCCACCGGGCTACGAGAATGTTGGAGTCGGTCTCTTGAAAGACTCATCGTTAATGGGTACTTTTCCCATACCACCACCACCTGATATTCCACGCCCGTCAGTTGCTTCAATTAACATGATCTCCGCTATTCCTTATGAACTTCCTGCGTCTTTTGACCCTTGGATAGTCCCCGATCCCGGAGATCATGCTCGTTACGGTGATGTTATGCCGTTAAGTCCGATTGAGTCTGCTTATCAAGCGATTCAATCGGCAACCTCTTTTACATCCTCTCCGGAGGAGTTGTTTCCTGATCCTTTCCACGTAGTCTTTCTCAATGACGAGATGATCATGTCCGTCATGGACGATACGCCTTGGAACGATGGGCATCATCTTTCCATTTTGTTTCTGGAACAACACACTCTGGAAAATTATCAACGGATTTCGACTCCGTCGACCGTTGTTGTCACAATGACTGTTCCTGGATCTACACGAGATGTGTTTGCAGAAGGGAACTTAAGTAATATTTCTCCTACGATTCCCGTTGATATTTCAGTGAAACCTGGAATAGTAGAACATGTTCACATTGGAGCTTCGTGTTCTCCAGAGGAAATTACCGCTTATACTGCGTTATTCAAGGAATTTCGTGATGTTTTTGCCTAGAGTTACGAAGAGATGCCAGGTATCGACCCGTCTATCGTTGTGCATGAGATCAAAACATACCCTGGTGCCAAACCAGTACGGCAGCGCCTCCGTCCTGTCCATCCACGCAAAGCGACATCTATTAAACTTGAAGTTGAAAAACTTCTTAAAGCCGGTTTTATTTACCCCATGGCTTTGACAGAATGGGTTTCTAACCCTGTACCGATCGATAAGAAAGGTGGGAGTATACGTGTTTGTGTCGATTATCGGGACATTAACAAAGCTTGTCCGAAAGACAATTTTCCGACCCCTTTTGTCGACCAGATCGTAGATGACTATGTCGGTAGTGAGATCTTTTCTCTTATGGATGGATTTTACGGCTACAACCAGATTAATATCGCTCCCGAGGATCAACATAAAACCGCTTTTATTTGTCCTTGGGGTACTTTTGCCTACCGCAAACTTCCGTTCGGTCTGAAGAACGCAGGTGCCACGTTTCAACGTGTAATGTCTTATGCATTTCACGATATCAAGCATATCGTTCAACCTTATTTGGACGATTTGCCGGCTCATTCATTACGTCGAGTTGATCACCCTACTCATCTTCGCGCTATTTTCATTCGCTATCGGTTCTATCGCATTCGTCTAAACCCGCATAAATGCGTCTTTTGTGTAGAATCTGGCCGTCTTCTCGGTTTCATTGTGTCAAGTCAGGGGATCCGGGTAGATCCGATCAAGGTTGAGGGCATTCTCAATCTTCCTCCTCCTTCTTCGCTGCGCCAGTTACAAAGTTTGCAGGGGAAAGCAAACTTTCTTCGCCGTTTCATTCCAAACTACGCTGAGATTACTCGTGGGTTCACACGTCTTTTAAAAAAAGATTCCACGTTTATTTAGGTCAAAGTTGCCAACAACGCTTTCGAAGCTCTAAAGTTGTCCCTTACAAAAGCTCCTCTTCTTTCTCCTCCGGATTATAGTAGAGATTACTTTCTTTATTTAGCAGCGTCCGAGTATACCATCGGTATGGTCCTTGTTCAAGAGGATGATAACCGCGATGAACATGTTATATATTACTTGAGTAGAAGTCTATCATCGACAGAGGTTAAGTACCAACATGTTGAGAAACTGGCTTTGGCTGCTGTTCAAGCAGTCCAACGTTTTCATCATTAAATTCTTGCCAGGAAAACTACTGTAATTTCACATTGTAACCCCATGCAACATATATTGACACATCAATTGCTGGGGGGCAAGTACTCCAAATGGATAGTTATTCTCCAGGAGTTCGATTTGGAATTCGATCGCGCCACATCAAAGAAATCATTGGTTTTTGCTGAGTTGATTTGTGATTTTCCCCACACAGCCACGGAAAATGTAGCAGTTGATTCGTTACCTGACGAATCACTTTTTCTTATAAGTACCGATGATATTTGGTACGGAGATATCATTATATATCTCCAAAATCAAACTTTTCGGCCTGCTTTGTCCAGTAATGAACGACGTCGGATACATTATCAGGCTCGCCATTACATTATTCTTGGCGACACTCTTTACCGCCGAGGCATTGACTCTGTATTTCGACGTTGTTTAACCTTTGACGAAGCTGAGAAAGCTTTAAATGACTGCCACTCGGGGGCATGTGGTGGTCATATGTCTGGGTATGCTACCGCCCAGAAAATCTTACGTGCAGGATACTTATGGCCTTCTCTGTTCCACGATTGTATTACTGCTATTCAGAAGTGTCATGCCTGCCAAACCTATCAACAAAAGATTCGGTCGCATCCCGCTCCACTTCATCCTGTAGTCTCAGTAGGTCCTTTTGCTAAATGGGGCATTGATTTTATGACATGTCACCCTCACTCGGCCGGGGGGCATGGTTACATTATTGTAGCTGTGGATTATTTCACAAAATGGGCCGAGGCAATGCCGACATTCGATAATACTGGGAAGACTGCAGCACTTTTTCTATTTAACCATGTCATCACTCGTTTCGATGTCCCGCAAGCTATTGTTACTGATCACGGTAGTCACTTTCGGAATTATATGATGTCAGAACTTACAGAGAAGTTGGGCCTTCATCATGACAGCTCAACACCTTATTATCCACAGGCTAATGGCCAGGTCGAAGCTATTAACAAAGTTCTTATAACGATGATTCGACGGATGATAGGAATACATAAGACTAGCTGTCACACTATGTTGTTTTCATCATTGTGGGCATATCGAACATCTGTTAAATCCGCCACGGGATTTACGCCTTTTCGTTTAGTTTATGGCATGGAAGCCATTCTACCCATAGAATGCGAAATACCGTCTTTGAAGCTAGCTGTAGAACTCTTGCCTAATACTTCTGCCGAAGAGGAATGTCTATTGTTTTTGATGCAATTAGATGAGACTCGCCATGACGCTACCCTTGTAATAGAAGCCCAGAAAAAACATGTTAAAGCACAGTATGACAAGCATGTCAAACCTCATGTTTTCTCTGAAGGAGATCTTGTTCTTCTATATGAACAGGATAAAGATGTCCTAGGAGCTGGGAAATTCGAACCAATGTGGCATGGGCCTTATATTGTTAGCAAAGTTTTGGAAAAAGGAGCGTATGAGTTAGTGGATTATGATGGTGTGCCTTTGAGTGAACCCATAAATGGGTTGTACTTAAAGAAGTACTATGCATGAGTTATTTGTGCATGAGTGCTTGTATTTTATGTTTCATACAGCATGTGTGTGATACTTTAGTTTTGCTTAGACGTTATTTGGTTTTTTCCCTTACGTGACGTTATGTTTGATTTCCAGATGTCGGAGTATTCGCTACCTTATATTGGCTTCGCTGATGGAGCTAGCCGTAGTACCCGGAACCTAGCTTCCGCTGCATGGGCAATCTATGCCCCGACAAATGAACTCATATCTCTACGAGGTAGATGTCTTGGCCGAGCAACCAACAATATCGCTGAGTATAGTGCCGTTGTTGAACTATTGGTTGATTTTATTTCTCTTGGAATTCACCACTTGGTTGTCCGACTTGACTCGCAGCTAGTGGTGCTACAGCTAAGTAATGTCTATTCTATTCGAAGTCCTACATTATTAAGAGTATATTTGTGGATTCGCCTCTTGGAAAGACATTTTGATCATATAGAATATCAACACATTCCGAGAAGTCTTAATACATTGACGGATGCTTTAGCTAATTATGTATTGGACAGGCATTTGAACAATTTATAAATCAAACACATTAAAAATGTACACAAGTGTAAAGTAAGCCGGTAAAAACCATGTATATATATAACGATCAAAGTTTGTTTTTTACAAAATGTGTCCGAAGACCAAAATATCAAAAATGGAAGCTCATGGCTTCTACAAAAGTGACATCACTAATGATGTTCACGGTAACATGCTAAGGTCCTAGCAACTCTACGGAGCAAACGACCCATAGAGGCAGAAACTCCCACGGTGTGACGCTGATCGCGTCGTGGGATCTCTTCCAGAGGCATCTCTGGAACATCAGCCATCAAACCCTCTAGGTTCTGCTCCACTGTGAGGTAGTCCTCAACATACTGGGGGACTGGAACTACTGCTTCTCCTCGACGCTGGACAGGAGAGCTACCATCTGGTCTATATGCCCCTACATCTGCATTATCAACAAGATTTTTGATGTTAGTCTTTGGATAAACAATAAAACCCAAAAACATTTAATATAATGAAAATACAAAAACATCTAAAAAGTTAAAGGTTGGTGTACTTCTTACCTATATTTCCCCACTGTGCGTCTTCAGGAAGGGCAAGGTCAGGATCACCTCGAAAGTCTAAGCCAGCATATGCATAATCCTCAATCATCAGAACCTGGCCTTGGAGCCAGTCAAAAAAGCGATCGTCAAACCTGACGATCGGTCCTGTCACATGTATGGTCATAAGTTGGCACCATCGTAGCATCCGTGGTTCCCTGGGACCCGGAAAGTGCCAATCTCCCTGGAGCCTATACACTGGAACCCTCTCGCAGAAGAAAGACACCAGCAATGATCCATAACCAAACTGCTTTAAATCTCCTCGTCTACTTTTGGTCAGTTGTTTTTTGAAGTTGCGTAACACTGCATCAGCCCAGTTGAAGACCCGGGGCTCGACACACTCAAGGGCATATTGAAAGTAGCTCTGTAGAGCCATATGCGGGGCAGCACTTCCTGCCATGCGAGCTATAGTAAAGAGGATGGTTCGGAGAGTTATATCGGTAACTCCCCAGATGGCTACTTTCCCCTTTTGTCGCTCAGCTTCAGGAACACAATACTGTCGACAATACTCGCTCATTTTCAGACCTCCCCTGCGGTTACCAGTCAAACTGACATATGAACTCCTTCGTGACAACCCGGTCAGGAAATAAATATCTTCAATATCAACCGTCAATGTATGAGCCCCGACATTAAAAACCTGTTGATCCGGATCCCACATCCGGATTAAATGTTCCAACAAACGCACTTGGGCTCTCATGCCCGGTATGCGGAAATACTTTAGGAGACCGCAGTCTCTTAAAGAGACAATGGTTTGAGGATGGTTTTCGGCAGCGACATTGTCTTCTTCATGCTCTCGTTCCCTCCATTCGAGCACCATCGCGATAACTATTAACCTGCATGGCACCGTATAAAGATAATTAGTAATCTCAAAATATGAAAAAAATGGTTTTTATTGGTCAAAACATTATGCAAAAATTTGATTATGCGTTGTTCGCAGGCTGGGTATAACACACAGTGCGGGTTTCCCGTACCCTACCTTAAGCTTGCCTGCGGGAATTAGGACTTCTCGCAGGCCCCGTATGGGTAGCCTGCGAGAATCCTCTCGCGCGCATAGGGTTTCAAATTACAAGCAAAAACTTAATTTTTAACCATTAAAATCATAAAAGTAAACCATGCAAAGCAAGAGGATGGAGTACTTACCACTTTGATCTGGACGATTCGCGAAATGATGCCCTGACACTCCCAGAAATTGATGTTGAAGATCGGAGGAAAATGGAGGTTTTTTGCACTGAATTGGTAATTGGGTAAAACATATGGTGAAAATGAAATGTAAATTTGTTTTTATTTACTTTTTACCATAGTAAAGTGGGTTTTTCATTTTTATTCACTTTTTTACCCTAATATCTAATATAGAAGTGAGTTAAATGACTTGCAGGTCTCTAGCAGAGGATTATGGACGGAAAAAATTTTGCAATATGATGTGTTTTGCTTATTTCTTATGGTTTTTTAAGTGCTTTTTATCTGTTCTAGCACTTGCATTAAATTTGAGAACGTGATCGAGCGTTGTTTTATCCCTTTTCCGGGCTTGTTGAGGTTACACGAAAAAGGAACCCCCCTGGAGTTGACTTTAATCTCTTTTCACGACTCCCTAAATATGAAAATATTGCCGAGTGATCTTGCTCTTTTCACACTCGTTAAAGTATTTGAAGTTATGCATCCTTCGAGCGATAGTTTAACCCTTTTTCGGTCTCGTTGGATTATTGTACGAAAAAGGAACTGAGAGAGTTCTCTTTTGAAAAACTTGAAAAACTTCGAGTTTGCTATCTCTGGACTCGTTAAACAAACATTGACAGACCCATAATGGGACCGAACCACTCCTTCTTAGGGTTCGTTAAAAATACTCCGAGGGACTCGTCCGAAGGATGAGTTTATATCAACAAGCATATGTGATCCTCTTCAAGCTTGCGTAAAAATAAAGAGGTACTTGCTAGAAATGGTGGGGGAAAATTTGGGAAAGGGATATGTTTCATCTTTGTGTTGATTGGTAGTAAGAGTCGCTCTTGAACATGACACTCCCTATTCATCATCTGAAGCCGGTTTGGGTAATCCATTTGTCTCTCATTCGATTTGATAATAAGGTCATTTCATGTGTCGTATTTGAGTCAATGCTGCCAAATCATCGGCCGTGTCGTTCATATGTCCGAGAGCAGTCAGTCTGAAACCTCTACTTGAGTCGACCATCTGCAGTTATCCATTCTTTTTGTGTCGGCCTTCCCTGTGTCCAAAGTCCGATTGTCACATACTCTGTTTCACATTTAAACTCTGTTACTCATTTCATGTCATTGATGGGGGATACATCAAGGCTCTCTTGTGACGAGTCTTATTCCGTTGACATCAGCACATTATTCGGGATTAAGACTTAGAAATCTTTTAGTACCTTGGAGCTTGCATGCCTCAATGGCAAGTTTCCTTGCTTTTGACAGTGGGTTTACATCATTGGCCCCTGATCGAAAGATTCTGTCGGTTGTTCGACATCAGTTCATTTATTCACAATCGATGGTTTGTACTTTAGTACCTTGGGAGTCATTGACATCAATGGTGATTTCCCTCGCACTTGTTAACGGTTGCATCAATGACCGGTAATCAAGTGGTTTCTTCCATGTTCGACTTCGACACATGTAATCACATGGTCAGACTCGTACTTTTGAGCGACGAGGTTGAAGACCCTGGATATTATCTTTATGATCCAGGTTGCGATGGATTATGTATTATTTGCGACACATAGATCCACTGTGTATGTTTCGTGGCTATGTCATCTTGACTGGAGATTTGTCGCATAGATCCACAGTGTATTCAGGTGGCTATGCTATATTACGACTACATGGATCCACAGTGTATGATTGGTGGCCATGATCTTTATTTATGATGTCATCAGTCTGTGATCTGAGTATGGGAATGCCTACCTCAGAAGGGATACATATTATATTCTGCCGATGCTTGGATGATTGTAGGTTTTCGATTAGATGTGCTCTTGGTTCTTGACACACACATGCAACTTACAAAGTCCGTCGACTGTCATTGATTCCACTCTCAAACTTTGGGGGGAATTCTGTTATACACAATTTTGGTCATTGTGATGGTGTTATGATAATGTCATGATGATGAAATATCAAGCTCTTCTATAGGAACATTTTCCTGAGAAAGGTTACACTTATCAGCTTCCAGAAATCAAAGTTTAAAGATAGTTCGCAGGCTGTATATATACTCTCCTGCGAGAATACCTAATTCTCGCAGGCTGCTCTCAGTTGGGGTGCGAACTTCTCGCACTGTACTCAAGGCCAGGGTGCGAACATGCTCTTAAGGAAGGAAAATGAATAAGTTCTCGATCCTTCTAGAAGGGAATCTTCTAGAAGGATGAGTTGGCTTTCGAATGGTTGGCAAAATACTGGCTTTCCAGATATATTGGGATCATTCCCTATCCAAGTAACCAATTATCTTCTCCTATATATTGAGGAGATTGTTCATGGAAAAGGTTAGAAGCAAGCTAGAAAGAGATTGATTGGAGAATTGTTGAAGCCTGTGTGAAGGATTGATGCTACAGCAACAAGAGACTAAAGCAAGGTCATCACAAGTGGTTGATTTTCTTCATGCATGAGCAAGTGTGTGTGTCAAAGCTAGGAGCCATCGAAAGGAGACCTCCGACATCAAGGCTTAGGTTGTAAGTTTCTCTTTCAATTAATGCAATACAGTAATATGTCCCTTTCCCATAAAGATGATATCACTTTATTACATGATTCCTTGATCACATGTATAGTCTAGATATTGAATATATTAACTTGTCAATATTCCGATTGGTTTGTACTGTGGCGATCTGAACAGTGCAAGAACATTGGAGTATTAAGCTTGGAACAACAAAGACATAAGGAAAGCGTTCACAAGGTATGCCTACAACACTTATCTCTTAGTTCATTCAATAGACTAGATCTAGGGAAAGGGTAGTATTCTGTTCTGTTTTGTTCCAGATCCGAGTGGATCTGGGGAGATCGGTTCGTGTCCGCACTTACGGATTTATCCTGAAACAACATACTCATTTGATTCACCATCTTACATCACTTTCCCATGTCAGTTTTGTGTCGATGATACATCATACATCAAGGCCCTCCTTCAATGTGTATTTTCCTGTCGACTTCAATAGATCATCCTAGAATTAGAGTTAGAAACTAGTTAGTACCTTGGGACCTGCATGCCTCAATGGAAGGCCCCCTCACATCCGATATTAGGTTCAAATCATTGACCTCTAATCGAATTATTACATGAATGTTTGACTTCATCTCATTTATTCGCATTCGTTGGAATGTACTAGGGTACCTTGGGAATCATTAACATCACTGGTGATTTCCCTCGCACTTGTTAATGGTTTACCTCAATGATCGGTAAGCAAGTGGTTTCTACCATGATTCGACATCAAGACATATATTCACATGGATATATTCGTACCACATCCGGATTGCGACGAAGACCCTGGGTTGAGAGTTCACTCTATTACCTTCTTTTCCCAGGCTGCAAAGGAGATCATTTGAGCATGCTGGTATATATACTGTCACATAGATCCACATTATATTGGTCTGTGGCTATGTTTAATAATCTCATAGATCCACTGTGTATTTTTAGTGGCTACAATCAGTTCATTTCATGGAGGTATGTATCCACATTGTCTCTTTGGTGGCCATATCCTTAGTCAATATTTTTCATGGATCCATAGTGTATTTGTCGGTGGTCATGCTTTTAGTCATCTTGTATTCCGAGCATAGGTATGTATGCCTCGGAAATGGAACATATATTAATATTGTTTGATGGTTGTTTGGATCTTCTTCTAGGTTCTCCAACTCCACTCCCTTGCATTGAAGAATTGTAAAGTGTTCTGACCATCAGTTTCTCTTTTGACCTCACACTTTAGAGGGAAATATGTTACACACCAAAACTCCACACTTAAGTACCTCACCCTTAGTTTCACAAGTGTCATGAAAGTATCCCATACACTAACACCATGGAACAACATTTTTCATAATCCCTAGTCAATGTGGAGGAGAAATATATTATATGAAGGTCAAAATATTATGTGCACATGAATTATTTATTAATATTCATAAAAAGGAAATTAATTTAGTGTGAGAATCCACCTCACATTTAGTTTCTTATTTTCAAGGAGTGGTTGAGAACCTCATGGATGGTTTAGATATTTTTTGAAACCAAAATCCTAATTTGGTGGATCTTGAGAGATATTTCCTCCTTAAAATCCTTGAGATATATTTTCTACCTAAAATCCTTGAAGAGTTGTTTTCTCCCTAAGAATCTTGGAGATCCCATTTTAGTGGATCTAATGAGTGATTTTATCCATAGTGGTTAAGCCTCCAAATCCTATATAATCAGGGATTTCCATGGAGAAGAGGAGGGAGATTTGGATATCAAACTTATAATCTTGGGAGCATCGTGCAAGGGTTGGACGAGGGGAGCTTCGAGGAATGTTACATCATCATCCATGTTTGTAAGTATTCTCTTTAGGATCTCATTTTAATAATATACTTGGCCTATTTCCTTCTAGTTTGTGTATCTTTACATATGCTTGTCTACTATAGATGAATTTGTTTAATTTAATGTCATAGAGTAGGAGTTTCCTTGTTTTCTCTTTGTTGTCCATGGTTTTGCATATATCAAGCTGTGCAAAAGAGTTTGGATATCAAGCTCAAAGTGGAGTAGCGAGGACAAACACCGAAAATAGGTACGATCATATTTTCTCCTTATCTCTTTCAATTAGTTAAACAAAACTCAAAGGGATGTTAGTGTCCATTTGTATCTTTTTGTATTGGTCTAAGGGTCATTAAAACAAGGGAATATCCACCTGTTCGCAGGGGGATTATTCCATAACAAGAATGACCTCCCATTTGAGCACTTGCTCCTGGAAAAGTGAAGCTAGGATTGGATCCATAGGAAGGAATATTCCAACCTCCTACTGTAAGAGTTGGTTGAGGGATATGACTCCCACCAAATGAAAAAGGAGAATAAGGAGGAATCATGCCTCCAGACCCAAAAATAAGATTCACATAAGGCAACGAGATATAGGATGGCAAGTGCGAAGACATGTCTGACATACCAAGAGAGAAATGATTAAAGGCCCAAGGTATTGGCTGAGTATCATGATTCAATGTACCACTAGGAAATACACAAGGATTCGTCCCCATGGAATGGGAAATGACCATGGGTTGGGTAGCGCCAACTGAGGGAGTTATGAGGGCTCCACTAACCATAGAAATTAAAACTCATGATAGAACACAAAATCACAAGGCCAACTAATAATCAAAGAGCACACCAAAGTAATGTCACATAACTCTTCACGGTTAGAGAGTTATGGCCATGAGAAGTTGGAGAACCCGGGTTTGGGTAATGGACCCAAGTTTGTTTGATGGATAACAGTATGAGTTTTGATATATTTTTAGGTAATACTATTCTACATGGATAGTACATGTCATTCCATTTCTGGTGGTATGTGGAATGTCACATAACTCCTCACGGTTTGAGAGTTATGGCCTTACGAAGTTGGAGGACCCTCATATGTCATCTAGAAGCCCCAAAAGGTCAAAGTAGTCAAAGTGGTTTAAGAGATTTTGAAAGGTAAATAATAAAGTGAAATGATGAGTGTATTATAATTCAAAGTGAATACAAAATAAATTATTTCAATAATAAATTTAATGGAGAAATTAGAAGTGGGTTAACCCTAAAATAAGGAAAGTGGGCAAAGTGACCTAGAAGATGTTTTTAAGGAAGCTACTTGGAGAGTATAAATAAGAGGAAAAGATCTCTCATTTTAGATACACTTGAGCATATTGAATACCTATAGGTTTTCGAGGTAACCAAAGGATATATAAGCCAAATTTTTGAGGGAAGGTGAAGAAAAGAAGGTCGGAATTCAAGGAAGGATAAATCCTTTTGATGATGCTTTCTAAGGTATGTTATTTATAGGTCATCTCACCATCTTCTCAATAAATTTTTCTCTTGAATGATTCAGACCATGAAATGGATATTCCATTGAGGAAACATACCCAATTATCTGTGGTAAACAATTCAGCTTGTGGGTCGTTTCATTTTTGGAGTTACACTCCGTGGAAAATAGGGTTTGTGGCTAGTCTTGAAACCAATCAAAAATAGGTGTTTTGGGTAAAAACGTCATAACTTCTTCATAACATATCCAAATTCAATAAGACAAAATTTGTTGGTTATATTACATTTTTTAGTATTCTGTGTAATATTTTCATATCAATTGAACAAATATTCCGTGCAGGGTACTCTCTACATGGTTTCTCTTTAGAATAAGCCAGAATTCAACAAGGTATGCCATTTTTTCTATAACTCCTTTTCTGAGAGGTTCCAAGTAGTGACACTTGGAGGAATTGCATAAAACACACTGAACAACATTGTGTATTAGTTTCAGATCTTTATTCATTATAGGTACAAATTTATGATTATTTCAATTTAGGGTTTTTGACTAATCCAAATCTAGGCACGTGAGACTAAAGAAACGTTTGATGAAAATGCTAGTCTCTTGTTGTTAAAGTTAAGGAAGCTTTGTAGGAATGTGATCATATACACTAGGTATATTACAAAGTTACAAATCATATTTGGATGATGAAATTGATGAGGGAATTTGGTTGAGGTACATATCGGGTACATGGTTGAGACACGTACTTGATGAGTTGGCACGTACATGAGGTGTATAGTTGATGATGTTCGTACATATTGATGAGTCATAGTTGATGAGTAGTTGATACATGATTGATACATACTTGGTACATGGTTTGAGACACTTGTTAGTAGTATTGTTGACACATGGTTTATGGATTATGCAACATATTTGTATTATTAGAAGCACATATTGATCTTGGTGATGATTATGAGTTGTTGTGTTATACTTGGTTGATGCACATATTTGAGAGTTGTCTTGGTGATTGATCTTGGTGAGTAGATCTGATTTAGTTGATAACATTGATGAGATAGGTTGTTGTGATAGGTTGTTTGGAAAATTTGTTGTGACAGGTTATGTAGTGTCCCCAAGGCCGAGCCCCGTTGCAAATCATGATATATGAAATGAATTGTAAACATGTTCTATAGGCTGGTGAGACAAGTTTTGTATAAGCTGGTAGGCTTATGTGTTTGTTAGGCTAGGGAGCCTAAGTATTGAAGGCCAGGAGCCTGCTGTTGTACTTGTATGTATGCAGAATGATTAATAAAATATAAACACTGCCAGGTGCAGACCAACCACGATGAATGAGTGAAGGGGGACTGAGCGTCCACAGAGTGGGCAAGGGATTAGGGGGCTGGAAGGTGGGAAAAAGGGGCTAAGTGTTGAGCCTAGGGGCTAAGCCTAGGGGGCTTAAGCCTGGGATTAATATTTTAATATTATTCCCAAAAAGACATGTGTATTTTATTTTTATCCTAAGTTCCTGGCAAGGGGAAAACGTGCAAAAGGGATGCATGTTGTGGGAACGCATGAAGCTTCCAGGGTGACAAGTGTCAACCCTGGTGCATGAAAATATAATAGCCGAGATGAACCATGTGAGAGGGGGCGTCTCCATTCTACCGGACCGTCTGAGCGTGAACCCGCCGATCTCTGCAAGAATACCCTAGTATAACCCTGAAGGTGGTAAAAATTTTGTGTGGATTTGGGAGATAGCCGGTACATCCTCAGTCTGAGCAGTTGGAACTTGCGCACAAGATCTTTGCACCCCTCGTACAATCCCGAAACCAAAACCATGAGACTATCTCGTGATTGCTAAATCCGTTTGGGAAGCGCGTGTCTGTTTTTCCCAATTGGTTGTTGCGAACACATAGTGTTGGACTACGCATGGCATACTGGCCAGAGTAAGCCTTATGCTGAGCTTGTGTATGACCTCTCTTCTGGTGAGGGAGGCGACTGTGGTTGGAAGGGGCAGGTTTTCAGGCCTGTGAGAAACTCATCCCAGGTGAAAGAGTTTTCTGGGAAGTGGTTTCTTCCAGAGAGTGCCCAACACCAGCTACGGGCTCTGAGACTTCCTGATCCGGCCTGTTGCCGAGACTCAGAGAGGGAGGTTAGCACCGATGGACTGTGCGTGTGAAGGTGTATATTCCCTGGGTGGAATAGGCATGTGGGGAATGAGAGTCTGGTAGTAGTGGGTGTAAGATGGCATCTTTGGGAAGAATCCTTCCAGATATTTATGTGCTGTTTTCCCTGTAACCTCAGCCTAGCCTAGGATTCCTTGCCTTGGGGTGGAGCTCAGTCCCAGCTCGAGGGTGACCCACTGTTGAGATGATGAGCAGTGTGGTCTAAGGTTGGGAGGTTTGTGGAAGGCCTGCACTTGGTTGGTGGAGTTCACCACTATTACGAGATAAGTATCTAACTATGTTCTTATCACATTTTGCATGTCTGTTCTACATAAATTATCATGATTTCCGCTGTGTATATGAATTACTGTTAAATTTTATGGATTGTTTAATCGTAGCCGTAAATTATACATTTTACTCTGAGTTAAATGTATTTCTTTACTTGAATGCATGTGATTATATAATGTCTGTACGAATTATGTAAAAGTGCGTGTACTGAATGTTACATAGTGCACTATAAGCTATGGGTAAGAAAAAAAAGGTACACTACAAATTGGTATCAGAGTGAAAATAAGCCCAGAGTTTCGAAATGGGTGTGCTACAAATTGGTATCAGAGCCAAGGTTTCGACGCTGAGCCTAGATGGGCCAGTGGAGTGGTCGTTGGACCGGGAATGTGAAGGAAATTGGGCATGGAATGGCCAATTGCAGACCTTGGTTTGTTCCAGAGTGTCAAGTAGTTGCTTGACCGTGATTACGAGCTCAGGAGGTTTAGCGGTGCAGTGAAACCGCAGTCGGTGTGGTATATGGCCACGGGGAGACAGGCCTCTACACCAATGGTGTTAGAACCTTAGGATATTTTCGAGAACGAAGGCAAGCCCTCGTGACCGTCGGATCTGGAAAATGTGCGTAAAGGATTAAAATTCCTTTGGAAATGGCATAGGAATGTGGAAATCACGATACGCGAAATCCTGAATTAGTTAGAAACTGTCTGAGCCGTCAGATTTCGACCAGAAAACCCGACAGCCATTGGATCTGTCGGGAGGTGTCTGAAGGTTCGAACCTCAGTGATTAAAGGTGAAAGCCCAAAATAGATCTAGACCGTCTGAAAGACAGAGAACACGTGTCATGGGATTTTCCATTTCGGGGAAATCGCGAATCACGATATCGGGAGTCCTAGTAACAAGGGATCGAGACTTTCCATGATGGAAACCCCAAAACAGTCATGGACCGTCCGATTTGAGATGGCCACGTGTTGTGAGACTACCCGTTTCGAGGATCGAGGATTCGGAAGTTTCGATGGCAAGAACTCGGACTTTCGTCATGATAATCCCGACCATACTGTCGAGACATTAGCATGTGACTAAGTCCCGATGAATGGACGAGATTCCTTCGGGAAATATCAGGGTCTGTAAAGACCGTTCGATGTGAGAAAGATCTGACCATTGGATTTACGCGTGGAATTTCATATCGGAGATTGGGTGTTGGAAATCCCGACATCACTACAACAGGAATTGCGAAATCGCGAAACGTGATATCCCGATGGACAAAAGAACCGTGTGGGGGCCACAGGATCCGAGAGGTAGACAGGTGGCATGTCGTTTCGGGGTTTTCGTGGTGAGAAGTCTCGAAAATTTATGTATTTAGGATTCGTGATATCACGAACTCCGAAATGCCGAGGGACTTAGGGACCATTGAATAGTCAATCGCACAAGTGTATCGGAGAAACGACAAATCGGGGTTCGGGAGTCGGTAAAGCACAGTTGTCCGACATCGCGAGTGCCGAAATCGCGATAGGGAAAACCCCGATAAGGGTAAAAGACTATGGTCTTATGAGAGGTGGTCACATGGACCTCGACATAGCCGGGGGGAGGGGCTAAGGCAAAAGGTGCATCGGAAAATCGGGGATCGGGAGTTCGTGAGGACAGGAACTCATGTCGACAGGGATCACGAAACCCTGGCACCCGAAGCTTCAATCGGGAGCTGTGACACGTAGACACATGAAGAGTAACACGTGACAACAAGTGGGAAGACAAGGAAAGAGTGGTGGGACCCTAATGATGTCACTGAAGGTGACGAGGATCCTCCGAAAAAGCACCACGTACCACTATGGTAGAGGGCGACAACTGTGCTGTGGGCCCGGAGGGTAAAGTAAATCGAAATTTCAGAATTCGGCGATTGAAATGACAAGAGGTGGGGAGTCACTGTATAATGAACCCACGGGTACCGAAAACCCGAAGTCCTGGGTACCAAAGGCCGAAAGTCCTGAAATACTGAAAACTAAAGTTTTGAACACCCGAAAAATACAGGGTTGAACAGAGCTCAGAAAATTCGTGAAATTGAAACACTTTCTTAAACTCGATTGTCACGAAAGATGAGGAATTGTCAAGAAACGAAGGTTCGAAAAAATTCGAGTCGTCTACGCATTATATTGCAGAAGACTGACGAGTGCCAGAACTATTGGGAAATTGCCGCAAAATGAAAAGAAATGGAACAGATACATAATACTTCTAGTTCAAGAAACTTATTTAAAATGAAATGTCTTTTATTTTGTTCGAACTGGCTTATAAATATTGTGGATTGCTCGTGAAGGTTAATGGACTGACAAACTTCAAATTGAATTGCACAGTGTGTGTGCAGAGTTCAACGAATGTTAGGATTCCAGTTAACCAACGCCGAGTATAGATTGGGGAAGAGTGCAGATTAACCCTGAAATAGAAGATGAACAGGAAGGAAAGGATGTTAACCTGGGAGTTGAAGGATCGAACTCCAATGGGCATGGAAAGGAGAAGAATAAGGAAGAACACATAATGAAAATCCTTGAAGGATTGAAAAGAGAGGCCAAGGCTCACCGAGATGATAGCCGAAAGCTCATGAAAGTCAGGGACCGGAAAGGTGCATTAAACTTACAATTTTTGAAGAGTCTGGAAAGAATAGAGAAGAAACTCGAGAAAGGAAGAGACTCAAATACAATGGAGAGTCGCAGAACCCATGGAAGAGGAAGTAGGTCGAGGAGTGGTAGACGACATCTTAGTTGCTCCCAAAGAAATTCTGACAGTAAGACACATAGTAGTTCAAGCCCATCCCCTACCAGAAAACATCGGAAATCTAGAAGGGAGGAATTGAAGGGAGAGATAAACAAGATTAAGCCTCCAACATTCGATGGAGAACATAAGAAAGAGGAAGATGTCGAGACCTGGTTGCTTGGCATGAAGAAATACTTCCAACTGCAGAATTATTCTGCCCATGCAGAAGGAAGAATTGCAATGTACCAACTGAAAGGAAAAGCATCCATGTGGTGGGATCAGTTTGTGTAGGTGCAACACATCAGAG